>OZ025269.1:14223421-14360986 GCA_964019165.1 Mastigias papua
GGCTTACGAGAGAATATTGGAGGGTCAGATAGAATCTCATTCCCTTAGCTTCCTCTCTCCACTTCTGTGTGGATTTCGAGAGGGATATGGAACCCAATATGCACTTTTACGATTCATAGAAACCTGCAAAAAGACCTTAGATAAAGGTGGTGTCGCTGGAGCACTGCTATCGGATCTCTCCAAGGCTTTTGATTGCTTGAACCATGGGCTTTTGATTGCCAAATGCTTATGGTTTCAGTACGAGTGCATTGCGGTTTATCCATAGTTATCTCAACGAGAGGAAGCAAAGGGTAAAGACAAATGGGTCCTTCAGCACATGGAAAGAAACAACGATTGGTGTACCACAGGGTTCGGTCTTGGGACCTCTTCTGTTTAATATATACCTCAATGATCTCTTCATGTTTTGTGAATGATGCTCAAATATGTAACTACGCAGATGATACAACTATCTATGCTTGCGACAGCAATATTGAAAGTATCATTGAAACATTAGAAAGTGATGCCCTTAAAATTGCAGAATGGTTTCGGAACAACTGTATGAAGTTGAATGAGGATAAATGCCATCTAATGGTCTTTGGGGATAAAAGTAATGATATCTCTTTAAACATCGGAAGTGTCAGGATAAAAGAGAGTAAGGAAGAAAAACTGCTTGGAGTAATTCTGGACAAAACATTATGCTTTAAACAGCAATTAAGGCCCATTTGCAAAAAGGCAGGGCAAAAGCTATATGCCCTCTCGAGAATCTCTCACTTTCTTGATGTTGAACAATTAAAGAGAATAATGAAGGCATTTATCTCATCCCAGTTTAACTACTGCCCTCTTGTTTGGATGTCCTGCGATAGAACACTTAATAATAAAATCAATCGTATTCACGAACAGGCATTGCGAATAACCTATAAAGATATGGGATCTGATTTTGACACAATGCTGCTTAGAGACAATGCGGTCCCAATCCACTTCAGAAATTTACAACTGTTAATGATCGAGGTTTATAAAACAAAATGGGAGCTCAATCCTACTTTCATGAAGGAAATCTTTATTGAAAAATACTCTACCTATGGGTTAAGAAGCTGCCATAATCTACTACTGCCACAAGCGCGCACTACGCGCTATGGCCTAGAGACGGTTTCGTTTCTAGGGAGTAGATTGTGGCAGGCACTTCCCAATAACATGAAGCAATCAGATACCCTCTCCAGCTTTAAAAGGAGAATAAAATCCTGGAAAGGAGAGGAATGTAACTTTCGACTGTGTAGGCCTCTCTTGGCTCAGGGTGGGCTTTTTTGAAAGAGTGAATGCCATTGCAAATATTAAAAATACTATAAAAAAACATTTTAACTTTTTTAATTTGTATATATGTACTTATATTTAATTAGTTATTATTTTAGATGTAGTTATATTTCTCTTTTTTATTTTAAACAATTTTACTTTGTAGTAGGCTTTAATTAGCTTTATCATGTAGCTATTTTTAGGCGCCTACTGTAAATAAATAGATAATAATAATAATAATTTTTTTTGAAGCCTCATGATATTAATACAATCTAAGTATACAATCATACACCTCACTATATTAAGGCAGTGCATAATTGGCCAGTCTGCAACTTAAGTTTTTACTATAATAAAAAAGAAAAAACAAAAACAAAAAAAAACTCAAATTCTCAAATTGAAGTAATAGCAATAGTAACTGCAATACTAAGGTAGTAAAATCATAGTCAATAGTCTAGTAAATTAGGGTTAGTCCAAGGTTTATTTCGTCTACAAAAGAAATAATAAGCACACCGTACTGCAATATTAATTGTTTTAGACAGGATTTTATGTTTGGTAGTATCATCGAAGTTTAAGTCTCTGAGCATTGATGAAAAGGACTCAGAAGACGTTCCAAGTATTCCGAGAGCACTCATGGAGAGATTTATAAGTTTGACAGTAGAATAAGAATTTTGGAGGTCAGCAATAAGAGAGATATTTAGTAGCCTTACGGTCACTATTTATCTGTATATTTGATTCAGAGCCAACAGTGACTTCTAGCAGGTAAACGCATGAACTGTTACTAAGACTAGGTCTGGACGAAGAGAATCACCAGTTATCAAAGAAGGAGGTGGAAAAAAGGGAAGATCTGCATATAATGTGCTATTGACTACTGATGCGAGAGTTTTCGCGAGATGAAAAAGGACGGAATTATGACGCCAGGTATATCTACCATCTTGAAGATAGGATTTGCAACTGGAAACAACATGTTGAAGAGTCTCAGATTGGAAGCAGAAAGAGCATGCAGATGTGGGGGAGAGGGACCATTTGCATAGATTCTTCTTAGTAGGAAGAGTATTATTGATATACTCAACTATAAAGTTAAAGATATTTCTAGGCATATTGCAATGAACCTTCGTCTAAAGATGACGAGTATGCTTACTGCCTTGAAGGAGTATAGAGGAAAGGATGAAGCCTTGTGACTTTAGTTCATGGCGGATACGATCTTCATTGTCATTTCGAATAGCAGTTAAAACTTGTTAATAATAATGGAAACAGTCATATTTCATTCAATTAAACTACAATTACAAATCTCACTATTACAAGGTAATTTGTAATTGGCTAGCCTGGGTTACATTACATGAGAAAAATCGTAAATAACAAGTGTTGTATAGAAAACAAACAAAATCGAAAAAAAACAAAACAAAAAAAGTGAACATTAAAAGTAGAATAGATCAGGGTTGTTCCATGGTTTATTTCTGCAGCAGAAGATGTAGTAGGTTGTATCTTAGAAATGAGAAAGCGTTTGTGGTGGTTATCAATAGAGAGGGAGTCACACATTTCAAGAAATGAAAGACAAGAGTTTGCGTAAATCCCAGACAAGCCCGTAGCTACAATACCCGACAAAAGTCCTGGGACACTTTGCACTTTTTGCAGTCTGCAACAAACTTTCATTCCCCTCTCCCCCTGAAACAATGTTGGTTTTCTGGAGAAGTACCTACGATAATGGGAAAATTTCGCGTGCACGCCAACTTCAAATGTACCACAAACGAATCAACATTGTTCTAGGGAAGGGGGGGGTGCATGTTTGTAGCAACTATGACAATATGTAGAGGAAAATGGTTTTTCATCTGTTTCTTCTAAGTGTCCCAAGGACTTTTGTCGACTATTGTAGACCTGTGCTTCAGGGGTGGCAAAATTGTCTTGGGAAATCATGTGACACAAAATCTGAGAGCCTATTTCAGACTTATTTGCTATCTTTTTGCTATCACAATTGTCAAAATCAAACTGGTAAATGAGTGCGCAAGGAAAGACTGGACTGTCTCGGAAAGGCCAAAATTGAGATCAGCCAAACTTCACGAGATATCTCCTTAGCTACAAGATAGAACAATAATAAAGAACTTCAGAAAAATGTCCAGGGGTGGCAAAAAGCTGGCAGCCTATAATACTGGGGTGGCATTTGCTACCCCATGCCACCCCATAGCTACGGGCCTGTCCCAAGAGAGCTCATGGTGAGGTTTACAAAAGTGACAGATTTGAACTGACTTCTTAGATCTGAGACTAGTTGTGAGTATTTCAAGTGCTTCCTTTCTGCATTGTTGTTTAGATTTATCTCAAAACCAATCGTGAGTTCTAAAATGTAAAGACAGTTGTCCTTGGTATGTAGAAGTAGGTCAGGACGTAAATCATTTCCGGTTATGATGGAAGGTGAAGGGAAACCTGGAATGTCCGCATACATTGAAGATCCTTCAACCACTTTTAAGGATGTGGCTAGAAAATTGAGTACAGAGTTGCAGAGTTGTGACGCCAAGTGTACCGACCTTGTTCAAGGTAAACTTTGCAGCCTGCTACAACATGAAGTAAAGTTTCAGGAAGAAGACAAAATTGGCAGTCAGACGATAATAATAATAATAATAATAATAATAATAATAATAATAATAATAAGGTTCTAAAGGATTGCTATAGCCGGGATGGTTGAGGAAGATGAGCGTCCGATACCTATCAAATCTCCCAATGGCGTGCGGAAAATATAGCCTCTAGCAGTCCAAGTCCAGCTCCTGGCCTTCACGTGGCAGAACTGTTTGGAACTAACAGGAGAAGGGGCGAAAGGCGGGTATCTGGCGCCTTCAAATAGCCAGTGCTCCGGGTAGAACAAGCTCGTTAGCATTGCCAGCAGTTGTTCTAGGAGAAGGAAAATCTCTGATTTCAAAACCAGGGTAGATGGAGCTCTTTAGTCTTGGAAGACAGTCCATCTAGTGGAAACTACACGAATAATTGTATGGGTAGATGGTGCTCTTCAGCCTTGACAGGCAAATCATCTAGTGAAGGATACATGATCAATTTTACCCGCAACCCGAAGGTACCGTGCCGATATGGGTGAATGGCCTCTGCGCTATGAGGTCGCTGATCGCGGAATCTGGTAGAAGTGGCGCCCCTATCAAAATAAATGCCTTATCCAGAGAGCCGGGCAACCCTGGAATGACTGAATTTGACCCGTGCGTCACAAATTACTATTTTATGGGAGACTTAGATTACATTCAATTTCAACCAATTTCACAAGATATTGCAGATGACGCAGTAGTACCTTTGGGTGCTGAGAATCAAGCAAATCTAGAAACCAACAGAGTACGTATAACGAATAACTGTGAATGGTCTGATGAACAGAAGCACAGAATAGTGGAGATAGACATTCAGGAAAGACAGAAAGGGAAGAGTTTTATGAAACGTATTAAACAAATATGGGATTTAGAATTTCCAGAATCAAATCGGACGGCACAAAACTTGCTTGATAATGCAAGGAGATTTAAGAAAGAAGGATGGGGAAACATAGCAGTGAGGGAAGACCTAGGGACAGGACAGGCTGTACCCGAAATCAATAATAAGCATTTGGATTGGAAAACCGACATGAAGATAAATTTAGTTATAATAGATAAGGAAGAGAGAGCAAAGGGAAGAGGTTTTATGAAGAGAGTAAAAGAACGATGGGATCAGAAGTATCCAGAATACCAACATGCAAGCTGGCAAAAACTTAGAGATAATGCAGCACGGTTTAAGAAGGAACCTGAGCTGATAAGCCTTATCTTAGTGAGGAAGAGAGAAGAAGAGCAGTGTCAGACTGAGGAACAAACACAGGTGGAAGAAGAAGAACAAATAGATTTGGAAACAGTGAGACCCAATCTTGTTGATAGTGAGGAAGAGGAAGCTGAGAATAATATCGGTGAGACTGAACGAATTGAATTACCCACAGAAGGGCTCAAAGAGGAAGATCGAGATCTTGAGGTAATGTTCATTGATCAGCTAGAAAACATCAAAAATTCAACGTTACTCCAAATAGAACCGAGAGAAAAACTTCCTAAGGTGAGGATTGATAATCAATTGAAGGAAAGTGCAAATCGGGTATTGGGTAGGTTCTTGAAGGAGGTTGACACTATTCCAGAGATATGTGATAAAGTGTATGCTATGGGAAGAGCGATTGGCTTCAAGCTAGGTACTTTGGTAGAAAGGGATCAAGCTGATAAAAAGAAGGGACGTGCAAAAGGAGGAAACAGAAGAGAACGGAAGTTGAAGAGAGAAATTAAAGAATCACGTCAGATTGTAGCGAAAATGAGTAATGAGTTGTACAGAAGGAGAAAACGGAGAAAAGCAACCAATAAGGAAAAGACGATCATTAAAGAATTGAGAGTCTTGATTGAGAAAGATGCAACTAACTATAACCTGAGGAATGCAAGAGAGCAATGGTTAGACAGATTGAGATACAAAAAGATAAAGTTGGCAAAATGTGAAGAAAAACGGAGAAGGAAGCAAGACAACATCATGTTTCAACGAGACCAGAAGGGATTCTTCAGAACACTTGAAGGAGAGAAGGCGCATGAAGGAGAAATGCCAGGAATAGAAAAGTTTGTAGAGTTTTGGGGAGGTATGTGGGAGAAAGAAGAAAGAACGCCAAACATGCCTTGGATGGAACAGATAAGGAGACAATTAAGTGAGAAGGTAAATCGAGTTAATGAGTTCAGCATCACCCTTGAAAAAGTGAAGAAGGAAATTTCCAAGAGAAAAGGATGGACAGCACCTGGAATAGACAGAATACAGAACTATTGGTGGAAAAAGCTAGAATCAGCCCAAGGGGCATTAACAAGAGCATTCACAAAAATCAAGGAAGATAACACGAACATACCAACTTGGTGGCCATCTGGAAGAACCGTACTTCTTCCAAAAACCAAAAACTTGGAGGACGAGAAGAATTACCGCCCTATAACGTGTTTGAATACTTCATATAAGATCATGACTGGGGTGGTAGCAAAGTACATGAGGAACCATACAATGGAGAATAAGATTTGGGATGAAGGTCAATTAGGAGCAGTGGAAGGTGTATTGGGTACGGTGGATCAATTGATTATCGATAGATGCATCATGGACGAGGTGAAACAGCACCACCGAAATCTTGCCGTCGCATTCTATGATTATAAGAAGGCGTATGATAATGTACACCATGATTGGATGCTGAGAGTATACCAATGGATAGGTATCCCTGCGGATGTGATTCAACTGATATCAAAGTTTATGGATTTGTGGAAGACTAGGCTGGAGGTCTGGAGCAAAGGTGAGAAATTGACAAGCAGATGGATAAATATATCTTGTGGGTTTCTTCAAGGAGACAGTTACTCACCAGTTGGCTTTTGCATCTCCGAGATTCCAGTATGTCGATTATTACAGCAGAGTAGGGGATACAGAATGGGCCAACCAGGAAACCGAGATGTCATCCGAACTCATAGCTTGTTTGTAGATGATTTGAAGGTGTACCAAGAAAGTCATGAACTGCTTAGAGTTGTCAATGAGGTTATCGTACAGGCAAGCCACGATACAGGGGCATGTTATGGAGTATCGAAATGTGCTGAACTTGTATTTGAGCGTGGGAAGATGGTCAGAGCAGAAGGATTAGAAGTTTTGGAAGAGAGAATGAGAGCAATGGATCCAGACAAAAATGAAATTTATAGGTTTTTGGGGATAGAACAAGCTGATGGAATCAAAACCAAGAAAGTATTTGAGCGAGTGAAAGGTGAAGTGGATAGAAGAATTAAGATGCTGACCAACACCGAATTGAATGATATAAATTTGGCACGTGCAATTAACACAAAAGTGATACCAGTAGCAGCTTACCCAATGAACGTTTGCAAGTTTACTGGAGGAGAACTGAAGGAGCTTGACCAAGTAATCAAACGTGAATTGAGGTCAAGAAACATGCTAGGAAAACGAACAAGTGATGAAAGATTATACCTTAGAAGAGAGGATGGTGGAAGAGGAATAAAATCGATGAGGGACATATATAAAGAGACGAGGATGAGAGTTGCTTGCTACATGGCCTGCTCAGAAAACAGATGGATCAGTGCTGCCTGGAAGAGAGAGATGCTAAAAGAGGAGAATTCCATAATACAGGAGGCAATACAGACAATGACGGAAGTTGGAGTAGAGATTGAATTTGAGGGAGGTAATATTTGTATCGATGGAGAGCTGATCAACCAAGGATGGAAATTAGCATGGAAGAAATTGAAAGAGAAGCTGAAAAGGGGAGTGAAGAACCAAAGAATAGAACACTATGGAGTCAAGGATCAACAGAGTCAATTGTATAGATCACAGGAGAAGGAGTGTCATGTGTGGTTGACCCAGAATCTCAACCCAGGAAAAACCGCAGCAGTGATGACAATGTTGGAGCAAATGGTGGAAACAAGAGCTTGGAAAAAAGTAAGAGGGCTGATAGATGATAATAGCTGCAGAGTATGCAACCAATATCCTGAAACAGTAGAGCACCTTGTAGCTGGATGCACAAAGTTGGCAAATACCGAATATCTGACCAGACACAACCGTGCTCTTATGATCCTTGCAGTAGAGTGGGCAAAACAACAGGAATTAGTTGGTCAAGAAGCAGTCTGGTACGAACAGCGATGGGGTAGAGGGACAGTATTGGAGAATAATATAGCCAAGCTTGTGTGGGATTTTGAGTTCCATTTGCGAAAAACAACAACGTCCAGAAGACCAGACCTAATTTTAGAGTTGAAGAGAGACAAGAAGATTTTGATATGTGATATGGCGTGCCCCCAACAGCATAACATTGGACCAAAGAGAACAGAGAAGATGACAAAGTACAGACAACTCGCTTTTGAAACAAGAGAAAGACGCCCAAGTTATAAGATCTATGTGGTCCCCGTCGTAGTAGGAGCATTGGGTGGTGGTATTAAGGAGTTGAAGGTCGATTTAAGAAAGATTTTCGCAAATACTGAACTCATAGACAAAGTCGCTGCAATGATGCAGAAGACAGTATTGATGGATAGTGAAAGTATCATTCGAAGAGTTATATCTGGACTTATTCAAGGAGACGATATTGATTAGGAGGATGCTGTTGTTAATGGGTTTTTTTTTCTTGTTTGTCAGCCTATGACTGTTTGAACTATAGGCCTCTGTTTGGTACTGTTAACTAGCAAATATTTTGGTAGTTAGTTATTGTATTGGCTAGGTACTTGCATTTAGCTTTATTCTATGACATAATAATAATAATAATATAGTACCTATGACTAAGATCCTGAGACATATGAGAGCTGGATATATGCTAGACAATGTTAAAATTAATCATTTATTATTTATGGATGACTTGAAAGTATTTGGAAAGAATGAGAAGGAAATAGATAGCTTGATAAAAACTGTGGAGGTATTCAGTAGCGATATTGGTATGGAATTCGGAATTAAAAAATGTGGTGTAGTATGCATGAAAAGAGGAAAGTTGAGTAAAGCAGAAGGACTAAGACTTCGTAGTGGAGAGATGATTAAAGAAGTTACCGAGGAAGGATATAAATATCTTGGAATATTAGAATTGGATAAAGTCAAAGAACAGGAAATGAAACAGGAATTTAGAGCAGAGTATATGCGTAGACTGAAACTAATTATGAAATCGAAGTTACATGGTAGGAATAAAATTAAAGCAATCAATACATGGGCGATATCGTTATTGAGATATGGAGCAGGTATAATTGAATGGACAAAAGAGGAACTGCAAAAGATGGATAGAAAAACAAGAAAGGTTATGACCATAAATAAAGAATTTCATCCTAAAAGTGATACAGCTAGACTTTATGTTTCAAGAACGAAAGGCGGCAGAGGTCTCATCAGTTGTGAACAATGCGTAGGAACAGAGGTAAATAGTTTAAGATGGTACATAGAGAAAAGTAATGAAGACATGCTAGCAAGTGTAAATAAACACCAGATCCTGCGAAATGATGAAGCTGTTGAGCCAAAACAATACAAAGACAATAGAAAGCAAATAGTTGAAGCTGCTTGGAAAGACAAAGAAATGCATGGCCAGTTTGTCAGAGAACTTCAGGGAGTTGATTGGGACAAGACATGGCAGTGGCTATTGAAGGGTGACCTGAAAGGTTGCACAGAGGCACTTATATGCAGTGCTCAAGAACAGGCATTAAGAACGAATTATACTAAGTTCCATATTGACAAAACGGCTGATTCACCTTTATGTAGGATGTGTGGTGAAAGGGGTGAGAGTATTTACCATCTAATTAGTGAATGTGGGAAGTTAGCACAGCGTGAGTACAAGCGACGGCACGATGATGTTGCACGATATGTTCATTGGCAGCTTTGTCAAAATGTGGGAATAGAGTCGTGTGACAAGTGGTACGAACACAAGCCAGAATGTGTAATGGAAAATAATGACTATAAGATCTACTGGGACTTTATGATTCAGTGTGATCGGATGATAGAGGCAAGGAAACCTGACGTTGTGCTAATTGCAAAAAGGACGAAAGATGTAAGAATAATAGATATAGCAATTCCAGGAGATAAAAGAGTTAAGGATAAGGAGATAGAAAAGCTAGAAAAATACCAGATGCTGAAAGAAGAAGTAAGAAGATTGTGGAAAATGAAAACTGTTACTGTATTACCTATTGTGATTGGTGCGTTAGGAGCTGTGTCACAAAGATTTACTGGATATGTCAATAAGGTTGGAGCAAACATCAGGCTGGAGATAATGCAAAAAACTGCACTCTTAGGGACCGCAAGATTGCTAAGGAAAGTCCTGTCTCTTTAGGGATACATACTGAAGACCAACGTGGGACCTTTGGTGACTTGTTGTCACCCGCTCTCATGGAATAGAAAGCCGGACACATGAAGTCTGAGATGGCAAACATAAGCTATAATAATAATAATAATAATAATAATAATAATAATAATAATAATAATAATAATAATAATAATAATTTTTTTTAAACTTCATCACATATCATATTTAAATCTACAAATACAAATCTCACTAACAGGTAATCTGTATTTGGCTGGCTTAAAATGCTACAATAATAGGTAATAGAAAAAAAAAATGAATTGGAAAATTGGAAAAACAAACAAACAAAAACAAAAAAAAAAAAAAAACAACGAAAATTTAATAGGTAAGGAGCTCCGGATCACACCATGGTTTGTTTCTCATGCAAAAGATGTAGTATGTTGTGCGTATGACTATGGTTGACAACTTAGAAATGATAAAGTTGAGATGGTGAGTGTCGATACCACTGTCATTACACACTGTCATTACATATAATAATAATAATAATAATAATAATAATAATAATTTGTCCTGGGTATGACATAAAACTGCATCCGGTTGTGGAGTTTCGACGTGGGATAATGAGGTTACCCTTTGCCACAATTACCTCCAGGTCACCCTTGAGCAAGGTGTAGTACCTGTTAGCTCTCCCCGAGACCTTGAAATACCGAGTTGGCGTCCGGGGGGGATTAGTCTGTCTCATGGGTAGGGAGGGCACTTTAGCCTTGGTTGGCAATCTCCCTAGTGATGGTGTCATGGTATAATAAAAACACCCAATGGAAGGAAAACCAGGAAAAAACCATCCTCATTTTGAGTGTGAATGCCTAATGATAATTCATTAAACAACAACGTGAATGGCACTGGAATCAATGATGACGAAGGTGCCTCGTTCGGCAGGTGTCCTGTGGATGAGCAGCGCAGGCCCGGTCGTCATCAAGCGACTGCCAGACAAAAATGGAGTAAAACTTTAAATAGATTGGTAATGTATTGTAAGTTCAAAAGTGAGCCTAACAGAAGAGGATATCGGAAGAGGATGATGGATGTATGGAGAGATAAAGGTGTATTTGAGATCAGCGAACAGAGATTGGTAGATCAGGCACGAGCTATAGTGGTTAATCAATGGCTAACGGATGTAGAGCTTGAAGAAATTAAGAGGGATATTGAAAAGGAAAATACTGACATAACTGTTTACGGAAGTGACCAGCAGGAAAGGATACAATTTGAAGGTAACAAAAATGAAAGTGATACAAGAGAACAAGATACGCGAACAGATACAAGTAATGCGAGAGGAGATATGATTGAAAATGATAATGATAATTTTGAAGGATTAGAACTTAGAGAAGATGTAGTGTTAAACATTGATGAAATGGAGCAGATGACCATTATTTGTAATTTTTATAAGACAAAAACACATCCACCAAAAGTAGCATTCAAAACAGTTAATAAGAAGAAGATACACAATGAAATAAACAAGTTAGGGAATATTATAAAAAAGGTCATTACATCCTGCATAACAGAAACAAACAGATTTATTATTGCATTGATATGGTATATAGCCTACAGAATGGGCCTGAAAGAAAGAGTGCAAAGACCTAAAAAAGACCCTTGGTGGAAAAGACGTATTAACAATGACATCAAAGATTTAAGAAAGGTTATAAGTAAACTTGAGAGAAGACAAAATAATGAAATGTGTAGTAATAGGGGAATGGACTATATCGATAAGAAGTACAGAGTAAGAGAGAAAAGTGTTAGTGTTGTGGTAGAAGAATTAAAGCAGAGAGTAGTGGCAAAAGCAGCGAAGGTTAAGAGATATGAAGCCAGAAATGAGCAGCAGCGTCAGAACAAATTATTTGAAGTTGATCAAGGAAGGTTATATCAGGAATTGAATGGGAAAGAAAGACATGGGACTTTGATACCTGATATAGATGAAGCACGAAGCTTCTGGAGTTCACTATGGGAAAACCCAGTGGAACATAACACTCAGGCTGAGTGGTTGAAGGAAATCAAAGAGGAGATGATGAGATTAAACCGTAGGCAAGAGGACATACAGATTGATGAAGTAAAATTGAAGGAACAGCTGAAGAGAATTCCGAATTGGAAAGCCCCAGGGCCTGATGGCGTGCAGGGCTTCTGGATAAAGAATTTGCTTGGGATCCACAGCAGAATTGCTGAACAACTTAATGAGGTTACTAGAACTGGTGTTGTACCAACATGGATGACTACAGGTAGGACAATCTTGTGTATTAAAGATAGTAGTAGAGGCAATGCTGCGGATAACTATAGACCAATATCATGTCTTCCACTTATGTGGAAAGTTTTGACAGGGATTGTTGCAAATGAGATTTATGCTTATATGGAGGACAGAGATTTATTTCCAGTTGAACAGATGGGATGTAAAAAGAAAGCAAGGGGTACAAAACATCACCTACTTATTGACAAGGCCATTATCAATAATTCAAAACGAAGGCATACAAATCTCTCTATCGCATGGATTGACTATCGTAAAGCGTACGATATGGTACCACACTCATGGATAATAGAATGTCTGAAAATGATTGGAGCTGCAGAGAACCTTACCGAACTATTAGTAAGAAGTATGTCTAATTGGAAAACGATATTGGTAGCAGGGAAAGAAGAATTAGGACAAATAAATATTCAGAGAGGAATCTTTCAGGGAGACTGCTTGTCCCCATTGTTGTTTGTCATTTGTCTTTTGCCAATGTCAATTGTACTGAGAAAATGTAGGGCAGGATATCAATTTGGAAGAGGTCAAGTAAAAGTAAATCACCTCCTTTTTATGGATGATTTAAAGTTATTTGCAAAAGATGAAATGGAAATTGATTCATTGGTAAGAACTGTATGTGTCCTCAGTGAAGATATAGGTATGAAGTTTGGGGTTCAAAAATGTGGAAGTGTTGTAATGAAAAGAGGGAAGGTTGTGAACAGTGATGGTGTACGACTGCCAAATGGTGAAACAATTAACAGTGTTGGAGAAGAAGGATATAAGTATCTTGGTATGCTAGAGATAGATGAGATTATGAATCATAATATGAAAGCACTTGTGCAAAAGGAATACTTGCGAAGACTGAAAAAGATTCTTAAATCCAGACTGAATGGTAGAAACATAATCATTGCAATAAATACGTGGGCTGTATCGCTGCTGAGGTATGGTGCTGGTTTGATAGATTGGACGTTAAATGAACTACAACAACTTGATAGAAAAACGAGAAAGAAGTTAACAATGTATGGAGCATTCCACCCTAAAAGCAATGTAAACAGATTGTATTTAGCACGGCAAGAAGGTGGCAGGGGTTTAATTGGAGTTGAGGATACCGTACGAAGAGAGGAGAACAGCCTATGCTGGTATATTATGAACAACGACTACGAAATAATGAGATCAGTTGAAAAAGAAGGAATTTTGAAAAACAATGAAATCAAAGATCCTAAAGTGTGGAAGCGCCAGATTAATGAACAACATAAGAATGGATGGATAGGTAAAGCGCTGCATGGGCAAACAGTCAATGCTACAAAAGAATTAGTGCATAAGGAAAAGAACTGGAATTGGTTACGATATTCAGGATTAAAGAAAGAAACAGAGAGTATTATATTTGCAGCACAAGAGCAAGCAGTAGGAACAAATTACATAAAGAGTGTCATTTACAAGGAAAATGTATCAAAAGATTGTAGATTATGTGGGAAAGCGGAGGAAACGATTGCACATATAGTATCCGAGTGTCAACAGCTAGCACAGGCACAATATAAAGGCTGGAGACATGACAAAGTAGCTCAGATTGTCCACTGGAAGTTATGTCAGAAACTAGGTTTGGACCATGGAGATAGATGGTACAATCATAAAATAGACAGTGCAATTGTGACAAATGACTTAAGATTATTATGGGATTTCCCAATACAGACAGATTATAGACTTGAGCATAACCGACCAGATATTGTCTTGGAAAATAAAAAGGATCAATCATGTTTGCTGATTGACATAGCTTGCCCCTTTGAAACAAGAATTGACAGGAAAGAGAAGGAAAAGATTGAGGTATATCAAGATTTAAAGCGAGAGATCAAGAGGATGTGGAATGTAAAAGAGGTTACAATTGTACCATTAATTATTGGAGCTCTGGGCACGATTGGAAAGAACTTTGAGAGGTGGTTGAAGAAGATTGAAATAGAATGCAGCATAGAACTTTTACAAAAAGCATGCCTGTTAGGAACTGCCAAAATTATAAGAAAGGTACTGGATACCTAAAGCCAAGGGACTTGGCCTGATGTCCAGCAATTATCCGGCAAATAACATCAATGCCGTGAGACATTTGAAAAAATAATAATAATAATAATAAAACGGCTCAGTCTGCAAATCGATACGAAATATCACATCAGACGGAAAGCCTTCATGGTTTACACGCGTATGGCAATTCTGACTCCAATCGGCAGATCAAATTTGCTACACCCCCGTCCGGAAATTCTCCCGGGGTCCTCCATATGGATGCTCCCAGTTAACCCATTGCTGGAGGCTCTCGTGAGATTTTTCTTTTTGTATACGGTTTAAGCTCATTTCATCGCTTGCCAGTAGAAATGAAAAGTATCTCTGACCCAATTAGTGCTAAACATAAAATAAGATGCTGCCATTTTTGCGACTCTATCTCGATGTGGAGTAGCTGTGGAGAATAACACTACTCACAATTTTCGACATGGAAAATATTTACGTGCATCTACAAGATGAGCTTTTAATTGAGACTTCTTGAATACGAGTCCTACGCCAAGAAATGAATGGTTCAAAGTTATTCAACATATGAAGTAGGCCTATTGTTTACTTCACACATGAGACGTCCTTCCAGTGCAACATTTAACAGGTCAAAAGGCCTGAACTTCTTTCTTTATGCACAAAGGATGGCTTTTTACATGTTTGCTCTCAGCCACCACTAAACCGGTCCCAAAGCTACCATTTTGAATCTGGTAATTTTGGCGCGAAACTGTGAGCAAATATCCTGACGCCATTTCACAAGGCTATAAGCTGTAAAGGCCATTGACAAAGATAGGTGGATAGGTGACCGGTTTTGTAAAACTACCCAGCATGAAAGAAAAATTAGAAACTGGCCATTTGAAGGAAGGGTCGTAGTTCGTGTTTAGCATACAAATTTGTTATCTTGTCAAAAAGAGACAAAACATTTAGCTGGAATCATTCCATCTACTGAAGACAGATTGCCTAAAGAAGGTGGACAACAATGAAGATTGAATCAATGCCCTTGAGAAGAGACAGTCAAGGTACTCTGCTATTCATACACAACTCTTTATAAGAATATAGTTTATAGGAATAGATAGGATTCAATTCTAAAATTCAAGAGTAATTTGAGAATAATGCAAGGCTCAAGCCTCATCAAAGCTCAGAAATTTTGGCTACTTGGGTTGTTTTTAGAAAACAGAACAAGTATGAGTTTCACCTGTCAGGTCTGGAAGATATAATGCTATGATGCGACTCAGCAAACCGTCGGGGAGTGTCCGTTACACAATCTTTACTATATGGATGTAGTCTACATTTAGGACACTTAGGGGGCAAAAATATTGCAGCCCCTTGCTAAAAATGGCGGCTACCAGCAATGGTTAAGGATCTATCCTTAACAAGTAACATAACAAAATTGCATGGGCTTCTTCCATCATAATTTAGGTGGGAGAGTATGTGTCAATTACTCAATTTCGAATTAAAACAAATTTTCTAACACTATTGAGAATCATTAACAGAAAAGTTAAGGAAAGCGTTGAAGGAATGCCGATAAATGTTTGGCAGGGGCGGGTCCAGCCTAAAATCTTATTGAGTTCCAAATACAGTCAAACTCGCATAAGTCGGAGTCGCATAAGTCGGATTTTTTACAAGTTGGATAAATTTACGCGGTCCCGGTCCGCTTCCTACAAATCCTATACTTTTTCTATGCGTAAGTCGGATTTTATAAGTCGGATATTTGCGTAAGTCGGAGCATTTGCATCTTATATCGCATCGTGTAAGTCGGATGTTGATTTTGATGTTCAATAGAGCTGAGAGAAATATGCAGAATGATACATGTTGTCTCAAAATTCCAATATCAACTGGAGTAGAGGGGTAGAAGATGGAGAAGCGAAAATTAAGAACAAGAACGTACGAAGAAAAGGTTGAGATTTTGAAATATATTGAAGAACACCCTGGCATTAATAAGAAAGATATCGCACAGAAATTCACAATTTCAACCAAAACACTTTCTGATGTGATTAAAGCAAAAGAAAAAATCATGCAAGCTTTGGTATCTGGTAGCTCTGCCTGTGCAGAAGAAATAATGGCTCTGGCAACCAGGATAGAAAAACTGCTAATTAGGGAAGTGACAAAACGTTTGAACCAAGCAACAATAAGTGGCTATTTCAAATAAATATTATTACGTTATAATAAATATTATTATTATTATTATTGTTGTTTTTGAAGTGAAAGCTGTCATTAAAATCTTTAGCTTTTTACTCTTTATATCCTCTGCTACATCGGAAAATACCTGACTACGTGAAAGTCAGAAAATATCCGACTTACGTGTAAGTCGGACTTCGCATAAGTCGGACTACTTTGCCTGGTCCGAATCGATCCAACTTACGCGAATTTGACTGTACTTGGATGGGTGGGGCCTAAATTTCCTAGGAAAATCTTGAGACCACGCCCTTTTATACATCAAGCAACCACCCCTTTAGTCAACATTTCTGATAAACACATAATGCTAAGATTTCTACTATGTGCTCAAGGTAGAGGTATTGTGGGGTGCCACCCATTCATTGTTACAGGATTTTGAACAAACACAAAAGTGCAGAAACAGTCAAAGTTAAGGCCTTGAAAGCACTTGAAAATCCATTGAAATATTGCTATATATGCACAAAATATATAATGAAGCAGAAATTCTTAAATCATGATTGTGGGAAATCAAACAGATTTCTTGAAAATTATTGTTTTCCATCCCTGCAGGCAATCATTCATATTATATGGTGGCAAAGTTTGCTTCAGATACAGGTTTCCCTAGATGATCTGTAGTGTTCTATAGGAAAATAAACAATCTGTCCTAACTGGTGGTTACATAAGCTCTCTCCTATCGGTGAAGTGTTTCTAAAATGGCCATCTATTCTGAGATACATCCTTTGATAAGCTTCTAGGTTTGAAGGATTATGCTGATAGCATGAGTATATGTGATCTTCTGAGGTTTTCATTGGTGCAATACTGTATAAAGGATGCAATCTGTTACATACAAGTCAATTGAAAGAAATTTTAAGCCCAGGCAGAAGAGTTTGGAAAGTGCACACTTGAAATTTTTTACTTCAAATGAAATTGCACACCCAGAAATGGGTGTGACAGGGTATTGAAAGGAGCCGGTGCTTGGAAAAATTCTTTAATTTGACTATATTCCAGTCACAATTATGATAATAATGAAGTAAAAATTGTTCATTGGGATAAGCTGTTCGATACAGAAGTTTTCAAGCTGAGTAAACAACAGAAAATAGCAAAAACACTGGCTTTAATTCATAGGCCTAAAAGTAATGTGCACCCAAATACACTTCTGAGACTGGATGCACACTTACACGCCTGACCTTGTGCTTATGCACACTCGAGATCTCATCGAAAAAAGCCATACCCAGCTCTGCAGACTGGTCCCCTTAGCAAAGCTCTCGGAGACATCTCGATCTCGATAGCTCAATGCCAAGCCCAAAAGCCCAGCCTGCCTTTGAAATAACCAAACTTTCTTAATGTTATGTCTTCGTTTCCATGAAACCCATCAGGCAACTCTGTCTCTGAATCTTGATGGAAGCAGATACAGTTGGTAAATGTGCTCTTGGGGTCGCAATTTCAAATTCAATCGTGAAGTGGAACAGGATGCGCCTAAACAAAGATGATTTCCTAACAATCGTAGACCAATCAATGAATTCTTCTTTCTGACTTATCGTTTCTGATAGATTTCATTTCCGAGTTCCACCATTGTGTTTTACTAGGTTCCATCCGAGTTCCAAATCGAAAATCTATTGTCTATTCCTGATAATTTCCGATGTCCAAGGATTTTATTTCCTAGCTCTGTGAGTTCCCAAGGATTGTCCATCGCAGATACAAATCATGACTGTGCTCCGCATAGCTAATAGTATTTTTCAACGTGTAGGCGAAAGAACCGGGAAGGGAGAAACAACAGTGTTTCTCAAAGTCAATGGATGAAATCATGTAACTTTTTGGAAATATACCTAGCTAACTTTGACTTGAGCGTAATGAAATATCGCTTTATTTTGGACAGTCTGACTGAGTTCCGGGCAGCAAAGTGTTGAGGGACAATCTAAAGTTATTATTGACATTTTGCCGCCATCTTTATTATAATATATACGCATAAATTATAGACTCAATCATGAGAATGAACAGGAAGCAAGAATATAGAACAAGCTGAATGAAATCGTCGTTGATTTACAGTTATACAAATATTGCTTTATATTATCTTTATCATCGCTGAGTTATAGACATTGAACTCTTTTATGTTTTCATCTACACGATATGGCACACCTACAGGATAGGCAAACACTCCTAACAGGTTATGGGCCCAGGTCTAGGCTGCATTTCAACGGAGATAGCGATACATTTCCCATATGGGAAACGCGCTTCACCAACTATCTATATACACTCGACAAAGGAGTACATGATGCGATTTTGCCAAACTCTGAGCCTATTCAGGATGACGATGCAGCAACAGAAAAGAATCGTAGAGCTTACGCCGAACTAGTTCAAGTATTGGACGAGAGATCTTTACAGCTTATCATGACCGATTGCAGAAACGACGGGCGAGCTGCATTTAAAGTATTACGCGAACATTATCAGAGTACAGAAAAACCACGAGTGCTTACTCTTTATGAGGAATTAACAACGCTCAGAATGAGTGAGGAGGAAGATATAACGGACTATGTTATCAGAGCTGAAAGGGCAGCGACGGGCCTACGCTCAGCAGGTGAGACAATCACAGATAATTTAGTCATAGCTATGCTTCTCAAAGGCTTACCAGAAGCCTACAAACCTTTCGTAGTTGTACACACACAACTAGATAAATATAAAACACTCGTTGAATTTAAGGCAGCGCTCACAAATTACGCTAACACTGAAGCAGTGAGAATTCCAGCCCAGGCATCGGCAATGACAGTCTCAAAACAGAGTAAACGCCCACAATCTCAGACACAAGTTCAACGGCCATGTTTTTCATGTGGCAAAAAGGGTCATAGGTCACGAGATTGTCGTAGGAAAAGCGGGCTAACATGCAATTATTGCCATAAACAAGGTCATATTGAACAAGTGTGTTTCCAGAAGAAAAAGTCTTCAGCAAACACAACTGCAGATTTTTCATTTTTGACAAATGCACATCAAGGGAGCATGGAGCACCCCAAAAATGACCAGATATTAGTCGACTGTGGTGCTACATGTCACTTAATAAACAATGCAGAGCATTTTACAGCGTTTGACAAATCTTTTGATCCACATAATCATTTTATAGAGCTTGCAGACGGTAGGAGGAGCAATAAACTTGCAACAGCTAGAGGGGATGCCAAGTTCACCATACTTGATTCAAAAGGGATTCCTAGAGACATTACCCTGAAAAATGCACTTCTTACACCCGATTTCCCAACAAGTCTTTTCTCCGTAAGAGCAGCTACAGATGCAGGAGCAAAGGTAACATTTGAAAAAGGGGGTGCTTGCCTAGCATATGGGAGTACAACTTTTGACTTTTTAAGGTATGGAAACCTATATTTTCTACCAAACAATGGCACAAAGGTCAGCACAGCTCGCACATTACAAGAATGGCATATTTCTCTTGGACATATGAACTATAATGACATCACAAAATTACAGTCGGTTACCACTGGTATGAAAATTGCGCAAGGTAAACAAAATATGCCAACATGCCTAACATGCACAGAAAATAAAATGACAAAATGCCCAAAGACACATGACATTCCTCAAAAGTACGCAGAAAAACCTCTTGATCGTGTACACACTGATATATGTGGCCCCATACTTCCAACATCACGTGAAGGTTTTAAGTATATCATCAACTTCATTGATGAATACTCAAGTATGCTTTTTGTCTATTTTCTCCGCTCAAAAGATGAAGCTCATATTGCTTTCAAGCAGTTTATTGCCGACGTAGCGCCAATTGGTCGTATCACAGAGGTACACAGTGACAATGGGGGCGAATACATATCACAAGCATTCAAGAAAGTTTTAAGGGACAATGGTATAAAACATACACTGACCGCACCGTACTCTCCGTACCAAAATGGTAAAGCTGAACGAAGTTGGAGAAGTTTAATGGAAATGGCTAGATGTCTACAGAATGACGCCATGATACCAAAGTCATACTGGATGTATTCTGTGAAACATGCTCAGTACCTACGTAACAGGAGCTACCAAAGAAGAACAAATTCTACAGCTTACGAGATATTCACCGGTACAAAACCAGACATAGGAAGCATTTACTCATTTGGTGCGCCTTGTTTTATCTACACTGAAGGCCCTAAGCAAAAGATGCAACCTCGGGGACAAGAAGGTATTTACTTAGGGATCAACCCCGCAAGCAAGAGTTATTACGTGCTGAATCGAAAGAGTAACAAGGTTATCACATCACGTAATGTACGGATTTTAGATCTCCCTTCCGAGGAACCTGAATACATAAACATTCCATTAAGAGAGAATTCTGAAGAAAGTACCAACAAACAGAGTGAAATTACAGATCCACAAATTGGAGAAAATGAGCCGGAAACACCAACTATCGAGGATGAGACACAGCGGAATGCAAGGCCACAACGCGACACTGGACCTCCAAAACACTTAAGCGACTATTACCTTACTGCAAGTGTTGATTATGCATATGCTGCAATTCTTAACATCCCAAGTACGTACGAGGAAGCTGTCCAATCTAAAGATGCATACAAATGGAAGGCAGCAATGGACAAAGAAATCAATACCCTAATGGACAACGAAACGTGGGATCTTACGCCATTGCCAGAGAACCGCAAAGTGACAAAAGGACGCTGGGTCTATACACTCAAGCAAGGGAAAGAGCCCGGCAAAGTACAATATAAAGCTCGATACGTCGCACGAGGATTTACGCAAGTTCACGGACTTGATTACGACGAAACGTTTTCACCAACGACTCGTTTCACTTCAATAAGAGTATTGTTGCAGAAAGCCGCTAATGATAATCTCTATCTCCATCAAATGGATGTGAAAGGAGCTTATTTGAATGCACCAATTGACAAAGATATATTCTTACAACAACCACCTGGGTACGAACAAACCAAAGATGATGGTTCACAACTTACCTGTCATCTTCGTAAGTCAATATATGGTCTTAAACAAAGTGGCAGAAACTGGCACAAGACACTTACAGATTTTCTAAAATCACAAGGGTTTACACCAAATCAGAATGACTCATGTATTTACAGTCACACCTCATCTGACAACAACCAACTTATCGTTTTATTCTGGGTAGATGATATTATAATTGCAAGTAACAGTCTCGACCTTATTTCCAAGACGAAAGAACTTTTACACAGCAAGTTTAAAATGGACGATAGAGGAGAACTTCAATGGTTCTTAGGAATTGATTTTGAAAGAACAAAAGACGGATACTACAAGATGAGTCAAGAACGATATGCAGAAGAACTTCTGAAACGATTCAATATGTCAGAATGTAAGCCAAAAGCTACGCCAGCGGAAAAGAAACTCGTTCTCACCAATAATTCAAATGAAGACAGTGCCAATTTTCCATATCGCAAAGCTATAGGCAGTTTAGTCTACCTTGCAACTGCAACAAGACCGGACATTAGTTGGATAATTTCCAAGTTATCACAGTACCTAGAAAACCATGGAACAGAACATATTGCATCACTCAAACGTGTGTTCCGATACATTAACGGTACAAAAACATACTATTTATCCTACAAACCATCAAGTGGACAATTGCAAGGTTATTGTGATTCAGATTGGGCAGGTGATACAACAGATCGACGATCAACATCAGGCTATGTATTCACTCTCGGTGGAACACCAATAGCATGGAAGACACGAAAACAGCCAACTATTGCACTGTCATCGTGTGAAGCGGAATACATGTCATTAACCGAAGCTACAAAGGAATTGATTTATTTACGATCTTTTTGCCAATCAATGGGACTTGAACAACCAACGCAATCAATGATTTACTGTGACAATCAAGGTGCTTTAGCATTAACAAAGGAAACTTCAAAACAACATAATCGGACCAAACACATTGACGTACGTTATCATTTCATCAGAAGTCAGACAGAAATCATTTACGAATACATTGGAACAGAGAACAATCCTGCTGATATATTTACAAAACCCTTAAGCAGACTCCGTCATGGCAAAGCAATACACCAACTTCAGATTGAGGGGGTGTGTTGAGGGACAATCTAAAGTTATTATTGACATTTTGCCGCCATCTTTATTATAATATATACGCATAAATTATAGACTCAATCATGAGAATGAACAGGAAGCAAGAATATAGAACAAGCTGAATGAAATCGTCGTTGATTTACAGTTATACAAATATTGCTTTATATTATCTTTATCATCGCTGAGTTATAGACATTGAACTCTTTTATGTTTTCATCTACACGATATGGCACACCTACAGGATAGGCAAACACTCCTAACACAAAGAACTCAGTCTGGATCCGCCACTGTGAATATTCTTAATACCACAAGCAATCGAGACTTTAGAAGCCTAATTCACATGAACTACACTCTTTATTTATAAGACCAATTTTATAAGAACACCAGCCTCATGGTGTATGGAAAATTAAGAACAAATTAAGAGCAAGCTGAGGCTGATGCACTGTCGTAAAATGATTTGAAACTGATATAAACTTTTTAAGTTCAGCAATGTTTGCTAAAAGTCCTCCAAACACCCAAATCATCAGTGTGTAAAAGAAATCGTAGGTGTACCAAGACTTTTAGCGAGGATTATACATCTGTAAGAATGTATATCTTTTGTTTTCTGCTAATGTTATAGAATATGTAGTGAACGTAAACATCTTAGCTTAGGCCATTTTTCATCTCGACAGCTTTTCCTTCTCATCCATTCATTCACATTCAATTTCCGCAAATCTGGCCAGTCATACATTCACACCTCTAATTCAGCACAAACAAACAACCACTACGTCACATCATCTTGCCATCTCTTTTGTCTACTTCTATTCATCTCTACTTCACAACTAACCTGCCCTTCCGCTAATTTGCTTACGTAGGTATAGTTCAGTTAATTTTAGATCGTATCATTTCTGTATATATCCATGTAATTCATGTTGTATAGTCAGTCAGAGTAAAGTCAGAGTACAGTCAACATCACCGTCTCCTCTCTCTGCCTCCGTGTTCTCTGCACGTTAAATAAGGATACGCAACAACATTGGATCAACGAAGGATGTCACTGAACGAGAATTGCAGTCAATAGGACCCACCAACTCACGATCCTATAAATATAATATCTGTTTCATAACATCCAATGTTCTCTTGCAAATTGTTTAATGTCTACATTGCTTTCAACCCAATAATTTAAGAACAAATTAACAACCATTCAGCCTCACAATTAAGAACAACCAGCCTGAACGTCAATTTTACTGGTTCTTATAAAAAAAGAGTGTATATGTAACCCTTGTAACAAGTGGTCGCTAGGTTTATTGCAGTTGAAATTTGCAGTGTCAACAGCGCCCTGTCTCAACACTGAACATTTACAATGTCTGTAGCGCTGAATGTGCAGTTAAAATCAAGGAACTACTGAGGAACTTTTAGCATAAAACTGTGGTCATAAAAAGTCCAGAATAAGGACCTTTTAGGACTAGGCTTTGTGCTAGAATACTTATAAAGAAGACGAGTTGAAATCACTTCAAAAGATGTCATCAAAAATAACCTGAAGCTATGTTTTTGAGAAACTTTGCTGGAGTTCAACATGGTTGGCTCCATTGGACGAACAGCCACTGCCAGAGGCAGCGCCACAGGGGTACTAGGGGACATGTTTGAGAAGTATAAAAGGTTTGAGGAGGTGGGAGATATCTAGCAAGTAACAGTTCATAGTTATGTCATATCATGGCTTTACGTATAGCTTTTTTCACCTTTTATTTACATGTTCTTAAAAGATATATTAAATGGCATTGTATTACAGGGCATGGTCAGTCAACTGCCCGAACTATAGTGGATGGTACTGCTCCTGGCCACTGTTTCTATCAAACCCAGAGATAATCACAAAATGTACATACTTATATGACACTTTAGCCTTTTGTGTCTATTTTTGTGTCATGTTCGTGGTCGCTGTTAAGAATTTAGTAAAATATGCTCGCTGTTGCATTGCTCAAAGCACTTCTCAGTAGAAGTAATGCATGACATCGTGCGTCGCATTTTTCAATGAAAAACAACAATTATGGGTATCCATTTTACATGGAATTTAACCTCAAGTGCAGACGCTTTCTAAAGAATTTCAAAGACCATAAAAAAGACGTTGTCTGAACATAGAGTTATATTTTGTAAGGATAATACAGGTACCTCTATTGAACTTTTCATAATCCTATAGACATCCCCTCATCTTGAAAAGGTGGGGATATCCCTCAGCTGGCATTGTTTGTCAGTATTCTATAAAACTGCGCAACAAGCTGTCCGCTGCATAGATAGAAAGGCCTTGAGATGGCAGTCCTCTTACAAGAGTTAAGAGACTATGCTGAAAAACATAAAGTATCCGACCTACAAAATGCCAAACGTGATGTTATCCCTGTTGTGAAGGATGTGGTCCAGAAAATCGAATCATATGACAGCAAATTCAAGATTGGTGAGATTGAACACACTGGCAGTATTTATCAAAAGTTGAAAATTGACGATCCTGATGAATTTGACTTCGATTTGCCATTAAAGGAGCTTGAGATTGACAAAGTTACTAATATCTCACAAGGTATGTTCAATTAATTTACCTTCTATTTGTTCACCTGTGAGGGACTGGCTAAAATTCTACTAATCCTGAGAACTTTGTCTTAGTAACTTGCATTGAATCATGAAAATGATAATTTTGCTGTAAAATGTCAGCAGATTCAAAATTGGCTATTAGTGAAAGAAATTTATTACTCTGCTTTAGATAGCTGTAGGACTAATAAACGGGACGGGTCTTTGCCCTAGCCTTTATAGTTGTCACATACAGAGATATCTTGCATAGGAATCTAACAGCAACTGTCGTCTTTTAATTGTCAGAAATTTATATTGGCTGAGATAAATTAAATTGATTGATCAATTAAATTTCCTACCTTAACATTTTTGTGCAATGATTGGTTACAAGCAAGTCTATAAAACATTACTTTGCTTTCCTTTTAGAGTATGCAAAATATCAACTGAAGGCACACCAATCTGTATGGAATCATCTTGCTGATGCACATGGAAGTTTGTCTTCCGAACGGGTCCTCCAAACGTTTGCCAGCTACGTGAGAAAGGCTGTAAATGATTTGAACAGGGAGAAAAGACACTGTTTTACGTAAGTCTGAAATATCTTATTTGTAATGCCACTTCTTACAGTAGCTAATCTGTGGCTTATGCTAGCTACTAATGGCTTGTAACTACCCTTTACATGTGGTGTATGCGAGGAACCCTCCTCTTTCTATGGGAAATACCCACTGACTTTCAATACAAATGAATAATAACTATGGAAATGTAGATGACAATATCGAAAAATATTCTGAACACTCAAAAAGCATAATTTTTTGGATCATAACGGAACCACTCTTTTCATATTGCAATCGTAAATCATTGCTTCTTTGCTTTGATCTATGCTATGGCTCTGCCATTTCGCATCACTTATGAAATCCCTTTCCTCTTTCTAGCTAAATAACTTTTCAATAATCGTATGCAGTTAAAATGCTTGAACTGGCATTAGCTAAAAAGTGGCAACGGGGGCCACCTATACCCTTCTCAAATTCCATATTCTCCCAATGTCCCTCTTCAAATGCTGATATTTACAAAAATTTGACTTCGTGCTCCCGTTAGAAAAGGAACACTTGAGCTCGTTTTAGCATCAATATGCAACATTTGCTGATTTAGCCTAGATCATATAGATCATGTAATTCAGTGCATTCTGAACGCCAATGGGATCTACCAGGACGCCCAAATGATTGATGGTATCTACTGTGATCTGCTCACAGATCTCTCTAACTTTAACGGCAGGATAAACACAAAGAAGCAACTCACTTGTGTTTTCTCTTTCTACATGCATATATTCTCATTAAGCTACTGAGGTCTTTCACAAGCACCTACAGCACGATAACTCCTTTCTATCGTTATCCTCTCTCTTATTTTCTAATAGGGGTGTAATATATATGGTATAAGAATACTGATGTGGGATGTGTCAGCGTTTATGCCGACGTAGCGTAATCGTTACTCAGCATAAATGGGGTATAGGGTAGTGCTAGTTTCTTCTAGAATATTTAGTCCAGTCGTGTATGATGTAAGTGTAAATAATCCTTAATCCTAAACAATACATTGGAATGCTGTGTAATGCTCAGTCACTACCACGGGGGATTCCTTGCATCCTACTTGGAGTTTGCGTAATAGACGGAATGGCTACATGTAAGCAGACATTACTTGGCCAAACCATATTCTACATAGAAATAGCAAAACGAACTATAGAGCATATAGAAACATTTATAGCAAAAAGCACAGCAAATAGAGTATGCGCGAAGCAATGCGCAGCGCGTGTCACCTCCCTTCTTTTGATCATAAAATCAGCATTATTACATCCCTCCCGGGGTTGGGGATAAGAATCGTCCTCGATTCTGTATACGAAAGCGTTTGATGTCGGCCTGTAGGACGAGTTAGTTGGTTTTCTTGGCGAGAAGAGACAGTTCAAATTGTTTCAATAACTCACCGCAATGTAAATTTCTCAATGGCTCCCATGATGGTTCTATTTCCTCGTCTCCCCATTGCACCAAATAGTGTGTCTCTCGGCGACCGGATCTGTTCTTTATGGTTTTCTTGTTTAAAATGGCTTTGACAGCTAGTTCATCTTGATCGTCGTCATTTGTGGAATCGTCCTCATTGGAATGTGATTCGTCAATGTCCGGGCCTTCTATTTGTCCATCTGTAGGGGTGTCAGGTCGAATATCCGTAGAAATAAAAGGCTTCAAGCGGTTAACATGAACTATTTGAGTAACAGAACGTTCATCATTAGCATCTAACAAATAATTTACCGGAGATGTTTTTGATAAAATCCGGAATGGACCATGCCAATTGTGTGTTAGTTTGGACGATAGGCCCTTCTTCTTGTTTGGCGTATAAAGCCAAACACGGTCACCTACATTATAACAAATATCTTTTGCCTTGTGGTCATAGTACTCCTTCTGATGTTGTTGGGCTAACTCAATGTTATCATGGGCTAACTTACGGGCTTCTAAGAATCTATCAGCTAAGACTGACCTATAATCATTTGTATCCTGATAAGTTTCCTGAGCTTTAAGTAACGATGCATCAATTGGGAGACGTGGATCCCTACCATACATTAAATAAAATGGAGTTTCCCTAGTAGAAGATTGAACAGAAGTTCGATACGCAAATAAGGCATATGGGATAAAGTGATCCCAATCTTTCTGGTGTTCGGACACATACATAGACAGAATAGTTGTGAGTGTATGATTAAAGCGTTCCACTAATCCATCACATTCCGGGTGGTAGCTAGTGGTGTTTACCTTAGAAGTGTTGACCATATTGCAAATAGATCTAACAACCTTCGATAGAAAATTTTTACCACGGTCTGACAACAGTTTCCTAGGGGCTGAATGACGGCAGAGAATCTCTTCGACAAACAATTTGGCAGTAGTTATGGCATCAGCATTCTTAACTGCATATGCTTCGGGCCACTTAGTAAAGTAATCTGTGAAGATAACAATGTATTTGTTACCTCTATCGGATGTTGGAAAGGGGCCTAGAACGTCTACGGCCACACGATCAAATGGACCTTCGACTGGTATTGGTTGTAACGGGGCCCTAGGCAAGTTGCGGGGCGATTTCTTTGTGGCACAATCGACACAAGATGAACACCATCGTTTAATTTCTGTATACATACCTGTCCAATAGTACCTCGCCTTAATCTTTAAATACGTTTTCTCAAATGAAAGATGTCCTGAAGTAATTTCTTCATGTAGTGCTAGCATGACCTCTTCCTTTAAAGCCCTTGGGATTACTAGTTGTGTACGCACATTGACTCTCGACCGTGCCTTACCGTTATCTAGATGATAGAGAATACCTTCTTCGTACACGTAATTATCAATAGTGGCCATTAATCGCCTAGCACTATCAGAATCTTCGGGAATATTACCCTTATCAAAATAATCTATGAAATCTTGGAGACTGGGATCTTGTTTCTGAAAGTCTCTGACTCTGTCTAGTTGTAATCCGGGCGAGTCAATAGCATTAACATTAGTCTCTATATCTGGGGCCTCATTTGGGTGTGGCATCCTGGATAGTGCGTCAGCATTACCATGCAATTTACCTGCCCTATGCTTAATGTTAAACGTGTAACTCTGCAATGTTAAGGACCAACGGGAAAGTCGAGAGTGAGGGTCTCTTGCATTGTCAAGCCATTTAAGAGGGTTATGGTCTGTTATTATGTCGAACGTCCGGCAATATAGGTATGGTCTAAAGTGCTTGATACCCCATACTAACGCTAAACATTCCCTTTCTATAGTTGCATATTTTCGTTCATGCCTTTTCAGACTCCTACTTGCGAATGCTATGGTCTTTTCTACTCCATTAATATTCTGCGATAATACCGCACCAAGACCTGTATTACTAGCGTCTGTATAGAGCGTGAATCTTTCCTTGAAGTTAGGATATGCTAATACTGATGAAGAAAGCAGCGCGTGTCTTAGTTGGTCAAAAGATTGTTGGCATTCTTCGGACCATTTAAATTTAACACCTTTCTTAAGTAATGCATGTAATGGAGTAGCGATTGTGGCAAATCCTTTGATGAACCTACGATAGTATGATGCTAATGCTACAAAACTACGAACCTCATTACAATTAGTCGGTACTGGGTAGTGTCTGATAATCGCAATCTTTTCAGAGTTAGGCCTAATACCGTCTTTACCTACGACATGACCTAAATACAAAACTTCTGGCTTGCAAAAATGGCATTTCTTTGGTTGTAATTTCAAACCTTCCGTCCGGAGACGGTCAAAAACAGCACGCAAATTGTGCAAATGTTGCGGGAAGGACTTTGAATATACTATAACATCGTCCAAATATACCATGCATATTTGCCATTGAAGACCACTTAAAACAAGCTGCATCATTTTTTGGAAAGTGTAACTTGCATTTACAAGACCCATAGGCATGACTTTAAATTCAAAATTACCCTGTCTAGTGCAAAAGGCTGTTTTCTCCATATCTCCAGGCTTCATTGGCGTTTGCCAGTAACCAGATGCAAGATCTAATGTTGTAAAGAAACATGCATCACCTAAAGAATCGAGTACTTCATCAACACGAGGCATTGGAAAGATCTGTTTCTTTGTAATAGAATTCAATTTTCTAAAATCTACGCAGAATCTTGGTGAGCCATCTTTTTTTGTAACAATTACTAATGGCTGTGACCATGGGCTATTTGATTCCTGGATAATTCCCTTTTCAAGCATGCCCTGGATGTGTTCATCTATCATATCTAGCTGGCTATGGGGAATCCTATATGGGCGTTGAGCTAGGGGTTGGTGTTCTCCTGTGTCTATATTATGAGTAAAGCGATGGGCTCTGCCTAAGTCGAATTTATTTGTCGTAAATACGTCCTGATATTCGAGCAATAAATCTATCAGACGGCACTTTTCACTTTCGTTTATGCTGCAATTAGATAAATCAATATTGTCAATCCACGAAGTAGAAGAATCAGAAGTCATCTTACCTTTCTCCTTGAGGCAATCTCTGTCATCAATTATTTCTGCCATTCCCACACAAGTACCTGCATGTATTTTAACTGGAGAGAGATTAGCATTTGCAATTCTAATAGGAATTTGACCTCTAGTAACATTTGCTACACAACGAGCTGGAAAAAGTAAAGAGTCGTGACTAACTACCTCGTACTTTGGCTCGACAAGAACGGTTCCTTTTAGCCCAGTTACAGACCCAGTAAGAAGTGCTTCGCTGCGCGCAGGTATTTCTAGCGTCTCTATAGCGCAAACGGGAACGCGAGTAGGTTGCTTTAAAGCACTAACATGCAAGGACTGTTGACCAAGCTTAATACACATGCTACCTAAATCTAAACTTGCACATGACTTGATGAGAAAATCTGTTCCTAAGAGGAAGGAATATTTAAAATTACGAATGACATAACAATCAACGTACCATATACTGTCTCCTAAATCTAATTCTACAGTTGTTTTACCAATGATACTCAGATTTTCTCCTGTAGCGGTTCTAGCTTTGATACTACACGGTTGTATTTCTAGTGGCGTTTTAGAATGTCTATTGATAAGTTCACATAATTCGGAACTCATTATTGAAATACCAGATCCAGAATCAACAACTATGTCTGTTTGGTAATTCGCAACCTTAGCGTTAAAGGTAACACATTGATATACATCAATTTTATTTACCGTATGAATTACCTTAGTGGCTTGGGGATTTTTGTAGTCAGGGTTGGCTGCATCACACCCCAAGGATGATACGTGAGCAGCCTTCTCTAGTTTTTTGGCTTCTGGTAAAATGACCTTTTCGAACGGCATTCACGTTCATAATGTCCAACCTTCTTGCAATAGTTGCATATAGGACGGCCATCTGTGCTCCTCAGATTTCGATCGCTAGACCAGTTGTACCTCCTTCCGTAATTCGGGGGTCCTGCAGATATTTTTGATTCCGTGAGGGCAGTCGTCAATTTTTCTACTGCGTTTTCCAGTCTGTCAATTCTTTCTTGCAATTGTTTCTCACCAGACATGGCGGCGACAGGGGTCACAGGCGGTTCAGTGTAGAACGTCTGGGTCCAGGGGGCAGTGCCATTGACAACGTGATCGTTAATCTCTTCCCTTTTTGCCACTTCTAAAGCCTTATTAAAATTACTGGGGTCAGAAATTAAAACGACGCGTTTGAGTGCAGGTCGCAGGCCATTTACAAAATGTTCTCTCATTAGAGTAGCTTGGTGTTCCAGCGGCATTTCTGTGTATGCACGGCGAACTAGCTGTTGAATCACCCTGGCAAAATCTTCGGCAGATTCAGTTGCCCCTTGTTTTCTCGAGTAAAGGTCTGCGTAGTAAAACCTTCTGGCCTCCTTAGGGATGAAATGGTCCACGAGGGCGCTTTTCAATTCTTCCCAATCTGACTGCTGGCTATCGGACAGCTCATCATATAATTCGGCAGCTCTGTCCCGGAGGAAAGCTGGCAAAATTTCTATTTGACGTTTTTGGGACCAACCGTTGGCTTTTGAAATCCTTTCAAAACTTTTTAACCACTTTTCCACATCTTCTCCCGGCTCTCCGAAAAATTTTGTTGGGTGGACAACAGTCTTGGGTGACTCTTCCATGCCTCTTAAAGGTGGGGTCACAAACGATACTTCAGTGTCTCTCGTTTTTCGTCCCTTGCCCATTCACGAAGTTCGCAATTTTACAATGTCTATATACACAAACTAAATATTGAGGGTTATATCTGTAAGGTAACAATATGTACAGTGTGCACTTACTACTACGAGCGGTTTCTTGACTTCTTTTCTCGAAGTTTCTTCACGAGTCGGCTAAGGCTTGAGGTGGGCTCGAAGAATTCTGCAATCTCTTGAAATCCCACGACAATGTCACCATTTGTGATCTGCTCACAGATCTCTCTAACTTTAACGGCAGGATAAACACAAAGAAGCAACTCACTTGTGTTTTCTCTTTCTACATGCATATATTCTCATTAAGCTACTGAGGTCTTTCACAAGCACCTACAGCACGATAACTCCTTTCTATCGTTATCCTCTCTCTTATTTTCTAATAGGGGTGTAATATATATAGTATAAGAATACTGATGTGGGATGTGTCAGCGTTTATGCCGACGTAGCGTAATCGTTACTCAGCATAAATGGGGTATAGGGTAGTGCTAGTTTCTTCTAGAATATTTAGTCCAGTCGTGTATGATGTAAGTGTAAATAATCCTTAATCCTAAACAATACATTGGAATGCTGTGTAATGCTCAGTCACTACCACGGGGGATTCCTTGCATCCTACTTGGAGTTTGCGTAATAGACGGAATGGCTACATGTAAGCAGACATTACTTGGCCAAACCATATTCTACATAGAAATAGCAAAACGAACTATAGAGCATATAGAAACATTTATAGCAAAAAGCACAGCAAATAGAGTATGCGCGAAGCAATGCGCAGCGCGTGTCACCTCCCTTCTTTTGATCATAAAATCAGCATTATTACACTACGCTTAGTGTCTCTATGCCCCCCTCCTATCAAAACCACACTGATTACGGGCCTGTTCCTCTACCGTGCGTAGCATCTGCAGGTATCGCTTTATCAATTTTTTCTCTTTTGATCAACATCAATAATACCCGGTCTTCTTGTTTCTGTAACATTGTCACATTAAATAGACATATCCCCAAGCAACTTGATATAATAATTCTCCATGGCTCCCTCTTGGGTATGCTCATACCACTTTTCACATCAAAATTCTTCTGAGTCGTCCGTTTATCTAGTGCAACTGGGCTGGCATGATGATCAAGGTTGACAAATGAGTCCCATTTAACAATAATAATAATGAAAATAATAATAATAATAATACGAATATTTATTTTAAGCAGGATAGCCTATCAGCAAAATTGTAGTGCTGTTATCTTAAGGGTCCTGCCACGAAAAGTAAAGCAAATAAAAGGAAAAAGGTGACAAAAAAAGAAAAAAAGTGCTTAATTTACATTACATGTTTAAGTTAAATTTGTATGTATGGAGAATATTTTTTGTGAGAAATGTTCATTTAAATATGAGGTGAAAGCAGTCTTAGTTTCAATCTTCCTAGCATCGAGTGGCAATTCATTCATTACATATTTGTGCAGCAGCAAAAGCAAAAGACTTTCGGCCAAATTTTAACTTCATGAGTGGTAGTGCCAAAATGTTACTGTTGCTTCTAGTGAATTTTTCATACTTTGATCTTTGGAAATATCCTTTAAATGGATCACATATATTTTCCTGTATGCAGTTAAAGACAAACTTGCATACACTCTTCTTCATTTGTTTCCAAATGCTTGGACTTCGTAAATCTGCGTTTGGAGGACATTTTCATTTTATGATAACGATGATTCTCTTAGCTATCTGGGCCGTTGGTTTGACTTCGGTAAGTAAAATGATGTACTCTATGGCGCCCATTAGTAGGAAATATAATAAGATGGAGGGACTGGCAATTTGTTGAGAAAGCATAAAGTGTGGGCTGTCAATAAATAGAAGTGGGTACGGTTTTCCCTAATCAATGTAATACAGGATTGTTGCTAGATTGGAACGGGGAGGTGACTTCAATAAACAGTACGAGAAACTTTGAAATCTTTAAATGGGATGGGGTGTGAATAAAAGTGGAAAATTAGATGTTAGAGTTTCTTCAAAATTATGGATAGTGAAAGTTGTCAAAATAGGTAATCGGGAGCCCCCCTACTATTGGGTGCCTAAGAGTATACAGATCTGTTTAAAGTACTAAACAAATACTTATTACTATAGCAAAGCTGCAAAAAATGATTATTCATTTCCTTGGGTCAGCATCAAATACAGAGTATCTTTCTTAGCAAGCCAGCTCTTTGATGCAGTAAATTTTACAAGATTATTTAAAGACATCAACTATAAAATGCATTTCGATTCCGAGCTACTCAGGGAGAGGCACCTGCAGTCCTTTCTAGTGAAGCATATCTCCAAATGGCAACGTTCCCCACCAGTCACTTTTTGACCTTTACAATTATTGCTAAAGAGGGAGTGGGTCTTTTAACATATACACTAACGGGGAAATGCCCCACAAGGCCCTTATATTTCCCCACTAGTTGGTATACACAGACATTGATTGAAAGCGATGAAACGAAGAGAGAAAAACAGTTCTACATAAGTGCATAATACGGAGAGTATTTAAAGTTAATTTTCAAAACAACTTCATAAAAAGGGCACTTGCTAATGGGGAACCATTAGCAAGTGCCCTTTTTATGAAGTTGTTTTGAAAATTAACTTTAAATACTCTCCGTATTATGCACTTATGTAGAACTGTTTTTCTCTCTTCGTTTCATCGCTTTCAATCAATGTCTGTCTGACTTTCATGCACTACAAGAAAGCCAGGTAGTTAAACTGATGTCCCCCTTAGTTTGCGTTGCGACCTCCGTTAGTTTCAATTCCCTACTGGTGAAAATTCCTTAACAGAGCCACTGTAGAGAAGGCTTGAAAAGAAAGTGAAGGTAGACAGATAGCCATATCTTCCATACAGTCTTGTTCACGGACTTTTGTGTACAGCTAGGATGTAGAACCATTAAAACTTGTAAGATATCGCTAATCCGTAAGTTACATACTTGTAACAAGATACATTAAGTGCAAAAAATTTCGGTGGAAAAATATTTCGGTGGAAAAACATTCGGTGGAAAAAAATTCGGTGGGATTTTGACCATTTCAGTGATAAATTTCAGTGGAATTTGTAAAAATTGCGGTGGCTCAAGGATAAACTGGCCTCACTTCACAAAAGAGCAGAGCGAGTAGTGAAGTCCAAGAAAATTCGCTCTGTCAGCAGTGCAAACCAAAAGCGAGCTTGCCAGTTTGTAAAATCTTGCCTAGATGGAGATGTTAAAACCCCTTTAAAGATTACTTTACTCTTTCCTCACATCAAAACAACACGCGAAACAATGCAAAGATGGTATTACTTCTTAAAATTAGAACAGAATTTGGGAGAAAAAGTTTCCATTTTACTGGAGGATAGCTATTTAACATGCTTCCTGTGGAAGGCCGCAGCCTCAGCAGACCAGACTTATTGAAGTTTATAGATAACTATCACAATTAATTAAAAATAACTGTAGACACCGCATAGTTCCCTCCTTTATCTTTTTATTCTTTATTTTTGTTTTTACTTCACTGGACACACGTTTATAACAGCTTTAAGTAGTTGAAGTGTTTATCCAGTTTAAATATTCGTTCATCATCATCATCATCATCATCATCAAATTTCGGTGTTGTCAACTTAAACGGAAAAACCTTGCAACCTGGCTCATTCCTACAGAAACAGAAAAAACTTATATAGTATGTAGTCAGTGTTTGGTAGCTAATTTACAGATCTGCAAATAGGTCCTCAGCTTCAAGTTCTTCTAGCAAAACGTCATCGATGCCTGCGATGCGACAACCCTTTTTGATCGAATCGGAGCAGTTGTTTCGCAAATGATCATAGAGGGAAACTTCCCGTGCACTTTGGTTTTCTATCAGCCACGGAGAAAAGTTTATGGAACAGTTGATGGCCCGAAATACTATGTCTCACCAAATGGGCTCGAAATTTTAATAAATGCAGAGTTCAAAATTGGATCTGACCAGTTACCATTTATAAAGAGATTCAGAGAAATTATTGAGAAACATTACCGTGCCCCTGGAAATCCTGCTTCAGATGGAGATTTGGATTTGGAAGAAATTTGTGGGGGGGGGGGGAGGGTAAATGATGAAACTGAGGATGTCTTGCCAGTAATCGATGGTGAAGGTTGGGATGAAGATGATGATGCTATTGACTACATTCATAGTGATGATGCTGTCGTATCAAAAATGCTAGTGATGAACAATAATTGCATTTAATGAACAGCAGTTTTTCACTTTGTCACAATTACAGCAAATCAATGGATCTTGTGATGAAAAGCGGACACTTTGAATGACCATTGAAGACATCAATTTTTCGAAGTCTCCAAAAATCTCGGTGCTATAAAAGTTTGGTTGCAAAAAAATTCAGTGAGAAAAAATTTCGCTTCTCTCTCATCACCGAAATTATATCCCACCGAAATTTTTTGCACTTAATGTACTTGATATGTGTAACAATGAATTAGTTTTGTAACAATGAGCTTTCGGACAAGAATTGCGAAAAACAACAGGGAGATTTCTTTGTCTCTAGAGATATTTATGAGTTGAAACGCCTAACGGATATGTCGCGTAAGGGATACAAGGTTTTTTCATTTATAAGGAACCTAGCTCAATGCCTAGGCCCAGAGTCCCTTATTTTTGGACTTCCAATGATCAAATTGTAGTGCTAAAAGTTCCTTGATAGTTCAATAAGACAAAGGAGAAATTGAAACACTTGACATAAGCATAGCATGCAATATATGTGGGTCTTGATTGGAAATGAATGGAACCTGCTTCCTAATTCTTGATTGCTTGTTGTCGTAAAAATTGCTCAAATTGAACAGTTCCTGTGGGAATTTTCCTTTAATTGTAGTATAAGTTCTTTAAATATTTCGGTATTCTACATATAGGTTCCTTTCAAAGTGGTTCCATAAATAAAGCGTGTATGTTGAAATAGTTTCGGGTCACTATGGTTTATGACACCAATACTATAATGTCATAAAATGAAACATCTCCATTGACAAAGAAATGTTTCTGTTATTCTTGGTAGTTCTAGTCCTAAAGTTCATTCTCAAGCTGCGGGTTCTTACAACAGAATTAGTAACAGATATTCTTAAGTAAAGATGACATTACGAATGAAAATTGAGAAAATGCTCTTTTGTCTATTCCTAAAGGAATTAAAAACTGTAAACAAAGTATCGTCCATGGCTTACAAAGATACAATGCTATCTGGTCTCGACGAATAATGGCAGATACAAGTTAAGACACTGGTTTTCAAAACAAATGAAAACTGTTATGAAGCATGAAAACAAAAAATACTATCATAATGAAATACGGGTCATTGACAATTTTTTCTTTCCTTCCCTGATAGACCCATTATGTTACTATTGACGCTAGGATGGCATCGAAGATGAGATAAGGCGTGCTAGACTAAGTAGCCATGTTCAATTATCTAATCTAAAGGCGCATGCTCCCCGTATAACTTAACAGGGGCACAATGTATAAACAATTGATAACATAACACAACAGACCCCTTCCAAGTGATTCCACTTTGCCAATGAATTTTGAATTATTATTTGTTCTGTTGTAGTGTCAAATGCACTTTTGTCTATTTTAGGTTTGACCTCAGAACACATCATCCTGCAGTGACATTAAAATTCCTGGCGCAGGGAGTTGTTCGGTATAATGTTGATTTGGTTCCAACGATTAAGGTCAAGAAGTGGCCAGATAATTTGACAAAAGGATGGGAATCTCGAAGCAGAAATAGTTAGTGATTCTTTGATTGTACAATTTTACTGTAATCAAATCATTGGGCATTTGGCTGCATCATTTAGTTACTTCTTGATACCAGTCCTGCAATGGTACATTTTGTCTGAGCCATTTCTTGCATTGTCAGACAAACTCCACCCCTTCCTTGATGAAAATTGGAAATAATCAAATCAACTTCGTAAACGAAACAAATTGAAAGCTATCCATATAAGTTCCCATATTGTATGCTGATTGCAACTTAGTCTCAACGCCTATATTAACACAGAGCCTGGCTTTAAGGAATATATATTAAAAGCATAAAGAGACTACTTTCAACTCTATATTGTTCTCCGTCACATTGCGAAACCTACTTCTGCAAAAAGTCAGGGGAAGTGTTAGATCAGCTTAGCAGAAGATTTGTAAACTTCATTTTAATCGGAGGCTTTAACAGGAAGGAAAAGATAAATGAATTAGCAATTTCAAGGGAAGCTATGACATATAAAATTGGGTAATATGCTTCAAATCAGATAAGCCAACAACACTCGATTCATTTATTGATTTAGAAAAAGTGGAGCACTTTCAGCACACAATGCTGATTAGCTTTATGACAAGCGAGTTTCAGATCGTACACAGTAGCGTAGCCAAGGGAGACAAGGGAAGCAGTCCCCCCAAAAGTAATAGAATTGGTGTCTGAGAAAGGCATGAATCTGCGAGAAAACCTCAGCTTCAGAGTAGTTAGTATGGAACTCCCTTTGCGCGCTTGATATATAAGAGGTTTTCACTATCACGCTTAGAAAAGATTACCATACTACAGATGCAGCACCTTAATGCATCCAAATGTAGCTCCTCTAAGCTTAAACCTTACTACACTTTAAACGATTTCCACTTTCATTTAGGGCGTTTCCCGAAAAGAGGCTCCAATAGTCATTTGTTGGCTCCGACATAGTAAGCCTATAAGCTTTCTCAATGGTAACCGATAGGACCCCTTTCATTTCTTGCTTCATTCATTCTTTTCATTCCCCGTCCCCCGCCCCCCCCCACCATATACACAGATTTCACTAAATTTCATTATAGTCGACTTGAAAACTTTCCTTTGCCTAAACAAAGTTATGAAAGTAATTTCCTATAGTAATTATGCTATATTTTGAAGAATACGTTGAAGGCTTTGTCAGAGGCATGAAACCAAGGTGCTTCATATAGGTCATATTTTAGAGAGTAGACGCGGTAAGATAAATCTAATAAGAGATAGAGTGTAAAAAATGCTCAGGGACGCCCACGCTGGGGGTCAGGGGGCAGCTGCCCCTTTTGCCCTTTCCAAGGACTTAATTATTTTTGTGCAAAAATATTTAAAATGTGCCCTCAATAGGAACCTTGCTCCCCTGCCCTCGGTGCGGGCAGGCGTGCCTGAAAATGCCGATGCTACTTTATGAGACATTGTTTATCGTCATCTTGATAAGTTTAAATCAGCAACCAAGGAAGAATGTTTAAAAAACTATTTTTCACTAACACAAAGAACCCTGCAAAAGTATCAAAACAAAAATATTAATGGATCGAGTTGCTTACAAATTACAAGGTAGAGTCTGCTCTTTCGCTTCTTTTGTCAAACCCGATTAAGTTTGTCTTGCAGAAGAATCAATCATCAAAGAAGCTAGTTTAGTCACACCAGATCATAGGAATTCTGACTTGAGCGAGTTCTGATTTCCTTAGTCTAGAGTCCAATGCTTTCTTTGCGGGGCTTGTAGACGATGTAAGGTGGCCATGGTTTACGTTGGTCTCCAAATGTAACCTTGACGTAAGTGTAGTACTTAGAGTTTCTCATAAAATTCATCTTCGGTATCTTTTTCTGCTCTCTTTGAATATGCGGCAGGTGTAGCAGAAAGAATCCTTGTAATTTTTGCATTGTCTTGATATTTTTAAGCTAGCTCCAAGCATATGACTTTGTTGTTGTTGTTGTTGTTGTTTGTTGTTTACTTTATTTGAGTAGGCTGTTATATCTAGCATTTTTAGCTAATTTAGGCCTACTGTGCATGCCGCATCCAGGCATGGGACCCCTAGATTAACGTCCCTTCCGAAGGACGGCGGAGTGAGTTGCTTTGGTCGTTTATCTAGATAGTCGCCCATCTAGTTGCTGACCTAGCACAGCCAAGCTTAACTTCCGCTAGCTAATGGAAGCCAGCTGAACAGCTTGGCCACTCACCCCGCAGTAGTCGCCTGGATCACATTGTCACACACAGAAAATGCACATCTGGCATATTTTCATACAATGAAAACAGTAAATGGGAACACATGTCATCTCACAGAGAGAGATAATTATCTTAGTTGATATAATGACTCACTGTGAGACCATGATTGTTGTCATTCACATTTCGTACAATTAATTTCAATGAATACGTAGTATGACAACATTGTTTGCAACTTAGTGCAGGTTAAATATTTTGATACAGTTTCGTTCCAGCAGAAAAATTTTGTTGATCAGTGAAAAAAGGGCATCCTGACCACAGAGAATTAGATATATCAAGTTTTAATGAGAATCTCAGGCCCAGAAAGAGGAGAAAAAGAGTCACGCTAATGAGTTGAGAGAGTTGTCATGCTAATCATTTCGAATTAGTTGAGGGTACTTTCATTTCGACAAATCCATGATTAAACCAGATTGAAATTGGTCCGGAAAGTATACCGGAGATATCTTGCGAATGCATAAGGCTCCATTCCCTAATTTCTATCGCCTTTTCCACTACTGTATAGCCTCGTTCTGATTTTTCCTTCTTTCTTTTCATCATTATTTTCTCAGGTTCGTCATAGTAGTCCATTACTTTTAGTTGCCAAATTTCTTCTGTGCGCATTATGATTCATTTCTCACACTTCGCACCCAGGAAAAGCATAGCGATTCTTAGATTAATTTGTTTGAAGTCTTGATAGTTTTTCGTAAATGGTTATCAGTCAGTTTTCTTTATATAAGCTAGTCCTTAGTTCTTAGTAGAGAGTTATTTGTCATTACATACTTAGTGCTTGAGAAAGACCTTATATACGAATTGCTAGAGTCTAAGATAAAGTTTGTGAAAACTATATCTGGTGTGTTTTCTGTAAAACGTCTGACGTTCAGAATAAAGATCCACATAAAAAATTTATAACTTTTAATTCATTTTCCTACTTCTTTTTAATATTTTTATCTAGATTTCATACATAAATACTTGAACGTAATTCTTATGTCAGTTGTTCGTTTCAGCCAACAAAAACGAGAGAATTTAGGATAATAATTGTAGTACTAAGTTGCTTTCATTTGCTACTTTCCCATTTATGCTGTATTGACTAGCTCTCAATATTACTAGGTTGGCCAAGTGTCGACATTCTAAATGGGATCAAACTGCGTGGAGTTAGTCTTGTACCTAAGCTGCCAAGAGGCATGAACACAGCTGAGCGCGATATTGCTTGGAGATATTCATTTAACGAGGCAGAAAAGGTTCTTCTCCTGGATAGTCAAGCACCCATTGCTAACAACTGTCGACGACCTGTTCTCCGCATCTTAAAAAGTCTTCAAAAGGATTACAAGTGGGCAGGAATAAGGTCATACCATTTAAAGACAGTGCTGCTTCATGAATTTGAATCTCACCATCCTCGTGATTGGACCAGTGATAATATGTTTCAATGTTTAAAGAAGGCGTTAGAGCGACTGCGAGATTTCCTTCAAAGCAAGAAATGCCCTCATTACTTCTTGCCAGGCATCAATCTCTTTAAGACACTCAGCGAACAACATCGCACTAAAATTATTCGGGATATTAAAAACTTCTTTGATTATCCAAAAGGGGCCTTGGAGAAGTTGAACGGCAAAGCAAGCACAGGTAACATTATTCTGTTAGTTTCAACTTTATCTTGCTACTATCTATTATTTCCAATTTGCACTAAAATCCATGTCTTAGAGATTTCGCTCTCTTCTAGTTCTTTCCTTGTTATAGAATACAGACATTGCTCAACAAGTAGACAATCTCATTCATGAATCTTTCATGAATATCATTTTTACTACCGAATCTTGAACAGGTAAAAAAGACTGACTGAATCTGACTCATATTAGCGTGCTTAAAGTTAAATTTGCTTATACGGCTGCTTCCCATATATTGTATGCATATGCAAGTGTAATAAGTTGAAGAATAAATTCCATCCAATAAAGTAACGATGTAATTAAGCACAAATGCGGAATTAAGATAAGCCACAGTCCTGTCTCATTTTAAGGACGAGATTTTTACGTAAATCGAATTATGGAACATTCAAGATATGATTACTAACAACCAACGTACATTTGACACCACATGACTGAACAGAACATCGTACCTGCGCTGCACCCTCACGATGGAATATATATATATATATATATATATATATATATATATATATATATATATATATATATATATATATATATATATATATATATATATATATATATATATATATATATATATATATATATATATATATATATATATATATGTATATATGAGGAGTTGGCTGAGGGTTGCAGTAAAGCACGAAACTATTAGGACTGACTAAGCTGCTGTGTCCTTTATCACCAGTATTCTGCAAATATTTTATGCTTTTCTCCTGGGATTGAGCACTGTATTCGGATTTTTTCGGAGATCCGACTGTGTTTTATTATTATTATTATTATTATTATTATTATTATTATTATTATTATTATTGTTTATTCAAATGTCTCACGGCATTGATGTTATTTGCCGGATAATTGCTGGACATCAGGCCAAGTCCCTTGGCTTTAGGTATCCAGTAGCTTTCTTATAATTTTGGCAGTTCCTAACAGGCATGCTTTTTGTAAAAGTTCTATGCTGCATTCTATTTCAATCTTCTTCAACCACCTCTCAAAGTTCTTTCCAATCGTGCCCAGAGCTCCAATAATTAATGGCACAATTGTAACCTCTTTTACATTCCACATCCTCTTGATCTCTCGCTTTAAATCTTGATATACCTCAATCTTTTCCTTCTCTTTCCTGTCAATTCTTGTTTCAAAGGGGCAAGCTATGTCAATCAGCAAACATGATTGATCCTTTTTATTTTCCAAGACAATATCTGGTCGGTTATGCTCAAGTCTATAATCTGTCTGTATTGAGAAATCCCATATTATTATTATTATTATTATTATTATTATTATTATTATAACTATTACTATAATTATTATTTCAATCCGTAAAACCTACTACATCTTCTGCTGCAGACATAAACCATGGAACAACCCTGATCTATACTACTTTTAATGTTCACTTTTTTGTTTTTAGTTTGTTTGTTTTTTATACAACACTTGTTATTTACGATTTTTCTCATGTATTGTAACCCAGGCTAGCCAATTACAAATTACCTTAAAATAGCGAGATTTGTAATTGTAGTTTAATTGAATGAAATATGACTGTTTTCATTATTATCTTTTGCCGTAGACAACAGCCGTGGAATAGTCCAGAACTTCTTTCCATCTAAGATGCAATCCATTGTAGCTTTTTTGTATTATCCGTGGTTTAACTTTTGTAATCGTCAGTATTTTGTTTTATTGCTTTCAGCCTAGCCAATAACAACTACCTTTTTAAGTGAGGTTACCATTGTATGTAGCGGAATATAAAATGAAAGTCTCCATATACATGTATATATATATGCAATCAGTAGCTAACGAGTAATCAGGATTTGTCCAGAAAGGTTGGTAATATGCTCAGAAAATCAGGACAAAATTAAGATATATATACATATATATATACATATATATATATATATATATATATATATATATATATATATATATATATATATATATATATATATATATATATATATATATATATATATATATATATATATATATATATATATATATATATATATATATATATATATATATATAAATATATATATATATATATATATATATATATTTATATATATGTATATATATATACATATATATATATATATATATATATATATATATATATATATATATATATATATATATATATATATATATATATATATATATATATATATATATATATATATATATATATATAAATATATATATATATATATATATGTATATATATATAAATATATATATGTAAATATGTATATATAAATATATATATATATATTTATATATATATAAATATATATATGTAAATATGTATATATATATATATATTTATATATATATATATATATATATATATATATATATATATATATATTTATATATATATAGACTGTCATTTTATATTCCGCTACATACAATGGTAACCTCACTTAAAAAGGTAGTTACAATTGGCTAGGCTGAAAGCAATAAAACAAAGTACTAACGATAACAAAAGTTATACCACGGATAATACAAAAAAGCTACAATGGATTGCATCTTAGATGGAAAGAAGTTCTGGACTATTCCACGGCTTGTGTCTACGGCAAAAGATAAAAATGAAAACAGTCGTATGTCATGCAATTAACCTTCAATTAGAAATCTCGCTATTTTAAGGTAATTTGTAATTGGCTAGCCTGGGTTACAATACATGAGAAAAATCGTAAATAACAAGTGTTGTATAAAAAACAAACAAAATAAAAACAAAAAAGTGAACATTAAAGGTAGTATAGATCAGGGTTGTTCCATGGTTTATGTCTGCAGCAGAAGATGTAGTAGGTTTTACGGATTGAAATAATAATAATAGTAATAATAATAATAAGAATAATAATAATAATAATAATAAATGTCCTGGGTATGACGTAAAACTGCAACCGGTTGTGGAGTTTCAACGTGGAATAATGAGGTTACCCTTTGCTACAACTACCTCCAGGTCACCCTTGAGCAAGGTGTAGTACCTGTCAGCTCTCCCCGAGACCTTGAAGTACCGGGTTGGCATCCGGCGGGGGTTAGTCTGTCTTATGGGTAGGGGGGACTCTTTAGTCTTGGTTGACAACCCTCCTAGGAGAAGGAAAACTCCGATTAAAAACCTGGACAAATGGATTATTGAAAGTATATGTCCGATAGTAGGGTAGATAATGCTCTTTACCTGTTATAAGCAAATTATCTAGTGGAGGCTACACGAACAATTGTACCCGTAACCTGAAGGTACCGCGCCGATATAGGTGAATGGCCACTGCGTAATGAGGTCACCAATCGCGGGATCTGGTAGAAGAGTGGCGACTCTATCATAATAAAGCCTTATCCAGAGTGCCGGGCAACCCTGGATGGACGTTTTATACCCGTGCGTTCAAATTCACACTATATGGAAGACTTGGATTATAATTATCAAAATCAACCACACTTTACGTCTGTTTCTGCAAACAAAACAGTGGCCCAGTTAGCTGATGCTGAAAAGATAGCAGACCAGACACTAGACAATAGATTTCATACAATAAATGATAGAGTATGGACTGATGAAGAAAAGAAAAGAGTAGTAGAAATCGACAGGGAAGAGAGGCAGAAAGGAAAGAACTTCATGAAAAGGATAAAAGAACGATGGCATGGAGAGTATCCAGAGAAACGGAGGACAGCTCAGAACTTAATAGACAATGCCAAGCGATTTGCCAAGGAGGGCTGGGGAAGCTTACAAGAAAACGTGGTAAGCAGACAAGCAGGAGAAATGAGTAGTCAATCCCATGTTATAGAATGGACAACTGAGATGAAAGTGAGATTGGTGCAAATTGACAATGAAGAAAGAAGAAGAGGAAGAGGTTTTATGAAACGTGTGAAAGATAGATGGATCGAAGAGTACCCAGAATATGCAGCAGCTAGCATGCAAAAGCTACGCGACAATGCATCGCGGTTCCGGAAAGAACAAACCATCACTAATTTGATATTAGTGCGACAAGAAAGTAACTTAGAGAATGACAGTTGGGAAACTCAAGCAGGTGAACAACAGAGAGCAATTTCTGGTCATGGACAGCATGATGAAACATATGTAGAATGTGATGAAGCGGTGGAAGACAGTGATGATTTTGTAGATAAAGAATTGATGTCTATATTTAATGACCAACTTCAGAGTCTAACTAGTAGCACCTTGACAGCAATCAACCCAAGAGAGAAACTGAAGAAGCTCAAGGTGCCTGTTGAGTTGCAAAAGAAAGCAGATGGTGTTTTGCGGCTTTCTCTTAGAGGAGTAGACACAATACCAGAAATAACTGACAAGGTGTATGCTATGGGTAGGGCTCTAGAGATTAAAATGGGGTTACCACAAACAGCAAAGAGTACAATTGGAAGGCAAAAGCCAGGTACCGGGAACAGGAGAGTGAGAAAACTGAAACAAGAAATGAAAAGACTTAGACAAGTTATAGCTAGAGCTGGGAATGAATTACAGAGGCGAAAGCTGAAGAGAAAGGCTACAGCCAAAGAGAAAACGATCTTGAAGGATTTAAAGCACTTAATGAATGAGTCAGACACGACTTCGACTAACATCAGAAGAGCTAAAGAGAAGTGGTTAGATCAACTGCGATATAAAAAGGTGAAGCTGGAAAAGATGATAGAAAGGGGAAACAGGATAAGAGACAATGCTAACTTTGAAAGAGACCAGAAAGGTTTCTTTAAATCACTGGAAAGGATTGATTATGAAGGAAAACCACCTCCAATGGAACGATTTGAGGATTTTTGGGCTGGAATATGGGAAAAAGATGAAAAAACACCAGAAATGCCATGGATGGAGAAAGTACAAATGGAGATGAAAGATAGGGTGCAAGTTGTGAATGAGTTTACTATCACGAATGACAATGTAGCGATAGAGATTAAGAAGAGGAAGAATTGGACAGCCCCGGGGATAGATGGCATTCAGAATTACTGGTGGAAAAAGTTTCAAGCAGCACAAAGCGCACTGACTAGAGCTTTTGTGAAGCTCACAAATGATAATGAACTGATACCAGTATGGTGGCCAGCAGGAAGAACAGTTCAGATACCTAAGACAAAGGATCTTAGCAATGAGCAGAATTATCGGCCAATAACTTGTTTGAGCACATCTTATAAGATTTTAACAGGATTGATTGGGAGATACATGAGACAGCATGCATTAGAGAATAGCATTTGGGACGAAGGACAACTTGGAGCAGTGGCAGGGGTGCTTGGCACAGTTGACCAGTTACTTATTGACAAGTGTATTATGGAAGAAGTAAAGGCCTACCATCGGAATTTAGCTGTGGCCTACTATGATTACAAGAAAGCTTATGACAAAGTGCATCATGACTGGATGATACGAGTATATGAGTGGATTGGTATACCTGCAGTGATTATCTCAGTTTTGAAGGCATTAATGAATAAATGGAAAACACGATTGGAGCTGTGGAAGGATGGGGAAAAGTGTGTAAGTAGATGGATAGACATAAAATGTGGGTTTCTACAGGGAGATAGTTACTCACCGGTTGGGTTTTGTATTACAGAAATACCTATTGCTAAGTTGCTTGAACAGAGCAAAGGATATCGGATGGGAGAGCCAGGAATGAGAAATGTAAACAGGACACACAGTTTTTTCGTAGATGATCTTAAGGTATACCAGGAATCACATGATTTGTTAAAGGAGATAAACGAAATCATTGTACAAGCGAGCTTTGATACAGGTGCTTGCTATGGCGTTTCAAAGTGCGCAGAAATTGTGTTTGAGCGTGGGAAAATGATAAAAGGCGAAGGGCTGCAAGTGTTGCAGGAAAGGATGAAGGCTTTGGACCCAACTCAAGATGAAATGTATAGGTTTCTTGGGGTGGAACAGTCAAACGGTATAAAAGCAAAGAATGTATATAAAAGGGTTAAAGAGGAAGTAACAAGCAGGATGAGGGTATTATTGACATCCGAACTAAATGATGAAAATTTGATACAGGCTATCAATTCTAAGGTCATCCCAGTGGCAGCCTATCCAATGAATGTATGCAAAATGACAAAAAATGAGCTAAATGAGCTAGACCAGGTTATTAAAAGAGAGTTGAGAATGAAACACATGTTGGGTAAACAGGCAAGTGATGAGCGATTATATTTGAAGAGAGACCAAGGAGGGAGGGGATTACAATCTATGAGGGATGTTTATGCAGAGACTAGAACAAGAGTTGCTTGCTATATGTGTAAGTCAAGTAATAAGTGGATTCAAGCGGCATGGAGAAGAGAGAACAAGAAAGAATCCAATGCAATCATTGACGAAGCAGTAAATTCGATGATGGATATAGATAGAGATTTTGAATTTGTAGGGAACAATGTAAGATTAATGGGAGAGGTCTTGGAATTAGACTGGAAAGCGACATGGAAGAGAGTAAAACAAGAATTGAAGAGAGGTACACAACTTAAACGAAAAGAGAATTACAGACAGAAAGAATTGCAAAGTGACATATATGGAAAGCAAGAACAGGAATGCCATCTTTGGCTAAAACAACGGTTGACACCAAGGAAGACATCATCAATAATGATATTGATGGAGCAGATGGTGGAGACAAGAGGATGGAAGATGGTAAGAGGATTGATTGAGAATGGGAGGTGTCGATTATGTGGTGATTTCAATGAAACTTTGGAACACCTTGTAGCTGGATGTAAGGTGATGGCCAACAGTGAGTATTTAGCAAGACACAACAGAGCGTTGATGGTAATGGCAATTGCATGGGCAAAGGAGTACGGATTGGTAGCAAGAGAAGTAGTGTGGTATAAAGAGAATTGGACAAGAGGGAAAGTTTTAGAAAATGCGAATTCCAAGTTAATCTGGGACTTTGAGTTCATCTTGCGAAAAACGACAACATCTAGGAGACCGGATCTGATACTGGAGGACAAAGAAAAGAGTAAGATTTGGATTTGTGATATGGCATGCCCACAGCAAGCAAACATAGTTGCCAAAAGACACGAGAAATTGACTAAGTATCGACAACTTGCATTTGAACTAAGGGAGAGGAGACTTGGCTATGATGTAGAGATTGTCCCTGTAGTTATTGGTGCTCTTGGTGGAGGTATAAAGCAAGTTCTGTGTGATGTGGAAAGAGTATTTAGTAAACATCCAGAAAAGGAACGATTAGCTAAAGTAACGGTAGCAGAGATGCAGAAAACTGTGTTAATGGACAGTGAGAGTATGGTTAGAAGAGTTTTGTCGGGACTTTTACAAGCCGATGAGTAGATATTGACAATGTTACTATTACGTGTCCTGTTTTGTATGTAGAATGTTGTTTAGTTTTCGGATCAACAATATTTGATGGTCCGCAGATGTTGGCTATTTAACCGTAGCTTTTTTACTTACCATAATAATAATAATAATAATAAACAACAGTCGGATCTCCAAACAAATCTGAATACAGTGCTCAATCCCAGGAGACAAGCATAAAATATTTGCAGACTACTGGTGATAAAAGACACAGGAGCTTAGTCAATACGAATAGTTTCATGCTTTACTGCAATCCTCTGCCCACTCCTCATATATACATATATATATATATATATACATACATATATATATATATATATATATATATATATATATATATATATATATATATATATATATATATATATATATATATATATATATATATATATATATATATATATATATATATGTATATATATCTTAATTTTCTCCTAATTTTCTGAGCATATTACCAACCTTTCTGGACAAATCCTGATTACTCGTTAGCTACTGATTGTATATATATATATATATATATATATATATATATATATATATATATATATATATATATATATATATATATATATATATATATATATATATATGTATATATATCTTAATTTTCTCCTGATTTTCTGAGGATATTACCAACCTTTCTGGACAATTCGTGATTACTCGTTAGCTACTGATTACATATACATGTATATACATTAATATATATATATATATATATATATATATATATATATATATATATATATATATATATATATATATATATATATATATATATATATATATATATATATATATATATAAATATATATATTAATGTATTATATGTGGATCCCTGGCTTGGAGATTTAACAGTGGAATCATATCCCGCCGCTGCGCATAGAAAAAGAAAAGAACACCGCTAGAGCACCGCTAGTTATTAGCGGTCTACTAGGATAGGGCTAATAGAAAAGGATAGGTATTGTGTCATGAGTGGTCTTTAGCACCATACTACCAAGGAGTCAGATGTGAAATGGGACAAAAAAAAAATAAAAACCAAACAAAAAAGAAACAAGAAAAAGCTAAAAAGGTGGACTCGTTAAAATAATTGTTAAGCTTCAGCGCTTTTATGTCATAAGATTATGCTTAAAAATCATTGTTAAAACAGTCCACTGAGGCTGCGGAGTGACCTGAAGTGAAATACAACTGTTCGTTTTCCTTCTAATAAAAACATGAATAATAACTTAATATGATGTGGTTATTACTTAAAATCAAATTAGTATATAACTTACTTCTGCCTAAGGCATTCTCTATTTTACGCCGTTATACTTCACTTTATTTTGAGTAGGAGCGATGTCAATGCGTAACTAACTGTGCATCCCCCAACTTCCTACCTATAGCTACGTCCATCAAATGTAATGTAATTTCAATCAATTTGAAAGAATTAAATTCTTATAAGAGGCTGTCAAAAATGGCACTTTTGAAACATAATACCAACAATCAAGTCTCAGGGGCGAGTCTAGGGGGTTGCGAGCGCCGATTAATCGACGTTTAGACTTTCAATATACATTTACTGGAACTACTTTCAATACCTAAATGCGAAATGAATGTAATAATATCATTGGTTTGGAGTCATCAGTTCTTTTGCCCCTCCCGTTCGAGCTTATCATAGAGAGATTAACCCACTGAATCGATTAATCGCCTCATGACATGCAGCTACAACTTTGAACCAATCGGTCGTCTAGAATAGCCAGTAATTTTACGAAAATTTCATATTTCAAAAAGTGGCGGAGCCTAGGTTCAGCGGCGTCGAAACCGGGGATCGGGGGGCATCGCTCCCCACCTTTTTGCAGTGCAGCATGAAATTAAAAAAGCACGAAAAGTATTGAAACTGCTGTTACTGAATGACTGTCAAGGGCAAACCTGTGATGGGGCAAGCAAACATGCTTGGTCGCAAATCTGGTGTAGCCTATCAGATCACAACACCCAGCCAAAGGGTTTAACCCGCCCACTGCCATGCCAACTCACTGTGAAAGTTTTAGCCTGGATGCATTCGAGCTATGCTGATGACGTAAATGTAACTGCCTAGAAAACTGAGCTTCTAGCTTTTAAACAAATTCTCAAGGAAGAAACCAAGCCACTTTGATGACATCCTAAGAGCTTTGGAAGAAACAGCCTCAGACCAGGTTATTGTTTCCAAATGTTATAATTGTAACCCAACTGCTACTCATAAACCCCGTCACAAGTGCCACCCAAGAAAGATCGTTTCCTGTATCAAGACCTCGTTGTGATAAAGTATGACAGAGTCAAAAGTCTGCAATACGGGCATAATTTCTATCGCCTTTTCCACTATAGCCTCGTTCTGATTTTTCTTTCTTTCCATTCATCATTACTTTTCCCAGGTTAGTCATAGTATCCCATTACTTTTAGTTGCCAAATTTCTTCTGTGCGCATTATGATTCATTTCTCAGACTTCGCACCCAGGAAAAGCATAGCGATTCTTAGATTAATTTGTTTGAAGTCTTGATAGTTTTTCGTAAATGGTTATCAGTCAGTTTTCTTCATATAAGCTAGTCCTTAGTTCTTATTAGAGAGTTATTTGTCATTACATACTTGGTGCTGTTCACAATAAAGATTCACAACTCAATGCTTTATCTTTCGTGCACACATACAAACACCAGGTAGGTGTTTTGGATGTGATCAGCGCTGCCAATAATTTTGTGTCGTTGAACAGTATGTGATACAATAATTTCGGTGCTTTTCTTAAATCAAACTTGTAACTTCATTTCAGGTTACTTTTGAACCATTCTTTCTTGAAAGTGTTAATATACAAAGGCATCGTTTTTCTTTTTTTACCGCAACGCAGACAGAGGTTGGCTTGAGGTAGACATCATGTGTTGGAGTAATTGGTCTATATGTGCAAAAAGCTGTATTTATGAATGAAGCTTTGCTCTCCTTAATTGAAATATAACTAAACGCATTAAATTGAATATTTTCACATCAAAGAGTTTGTAAAAGCACCCAATTGGATGTTAAAATATTAGAATTCTGTGTAATAAAATATACGACTTTTAAGAAGTTGTATGGTGAAAGATGTATTGAAATAGGATTTGATAAACTCATAATACTCGAGAACATTTTTCGAGAATAAGGTAACATAAAAGACCATATTCTATGTTTTCATATTTCAAAGGCTTTGAAAAGTGATGCTGTAGCCAACACAGATAAGTAGAATTCTGAGCTTATCACGACCCTGGTAAACCCAACTGAATAGGCCCCTCCACTTTCAAAATCATTTTGACACTCCTGCGATAGCTCATGTTTTGTCTTGCTTTTTTATAGCAGAAGCTACAGTGAGCAATTTTGTCAGTTCAAATTCTCATAGTTTTGGTGCGAACCAAGGTAAGCAACTTTACAGTTTTAAATTTTATTCCTCCACCAATCACAAGCTCAATTGAAGTATCTAAGGTTTTTGCGTGAGTCATGATGGTATTTGAATATAAACCATCATGAATTAAGGAATAACGGACTGACTGGAATAAATCTTAAAACAAGGCCCACTGTAGCAAATTATCGTAAAATGGCTGTTTGCTGAAACTTTGACCTTCAAAGAGAAATTTCTGATGCATTGTGCAGCGGTTGGAGACTACCTGAGATCAAGAATCTTCAACATAAGTTGCGTCTGTTTATACAAGATGGTTGACTTCATCTTCACACCACAGTCTCCCCGGACGTGGTCTAGTAGTTTGTCATTTCTCACTGCTGCGGTTCCCAGAGTGTTAAAAACGGTAAAATCAAACAGTTACAAGCCTATCAAGTATGTGTCAAGATTCTATTCTATTTTATTTAATATTTTCGTCCTTTCTAATGCCAGCTCATTTAAACAGAACTATTAATCATTCTAAGGTTTGTTGCTCAAATCCCTTATTTGTTAGCAATATTGGCTGTCTGCGGTATTGCTAGCACTTATTACCTGCTGGATCTAAGCAATACCTTGATAATTGATAATACCTTGATAGACAAAATGCATCAGACAGTTTTGGGAGTAATTATACCCTCAAACAGTATTGTTGGATGTTTTGAATTTGGGTATAGTATCTGATATGCTTTTCTTGGCAGTTTGGTATGTTCAGTCATGTGATTCACTTGAGGGGTAGCTTGATCCTACAATTATGCGCTAAGTTTATTTCTTTTACTTTTATGATTTGATTTTGAAAAATTCGTTTACTTCCTTCTTAACTGTCAGTGCCATTGTTGACATCAGCTTCAAGTATACCCTCATTGTAAATGTATGCTTAATTTCTTAGTGTTAACTTACAGAGTACTATGTTTTCCAATTCAATGTTAAGAAGGTTGCATTTTGGGGATTATTTCTCTTCAGTGAATTTGGAAGTAGTGTCTAACTGCAACTCTGGTTCTAACATTATAAAGCACAATCTATATGTCATGTTAAATTGGGTCAGGCATACTTCCATTTAGATAGGAAGTTAATGGGTACTTATGGATAGCAGCATATTATACAGGCTTAAGATTGTTTCCCACATTTGTAATATGTTGCTATTGATAATTACATATTAACTTCTTATCTAGATGGAACTATGCCAGATGTTAATTTCTTACTTGCTTATACTACAGCTTGGATTGCTGTGGCTGGCTCTGAAAAATTGTCCACTTACTCAAGATACACGTGCCTTTATAAGAAGCCGCTTTATAAGAAACCTTGTACTAGACAGCCTAACTGTGTAAAAGAACTTCAGATTGAGGGGCCGTGTTGAGACTACAATCAGAATTCTTCATGATTATAATTTATTGACATTTTCCGTTATTATTTTTGGACATGCGCATTGCATTACTCTCAGGTGCCAAAAGTATCCGCTTAAAAAAGTAATGCGACTGCATAGTAAGAATAAAGTCTCTGCGCACTAAACATAAGGTCGCTGCGCAGTAAAAATATAGTGACTACACTGTAGAGATAAAGCAAGATGCGAATAAAGTGATCTTCAAAACTATTTTTATACCGCGCAATCGCTTTAGTGCTACTACGCTGTCATTTTATTTCTATTGCGCAGTCAACTAATTATTTTGTTTGAGCGGTCACTGTCGTTAGCACGCAATCAGTTTGTTGCTACTGCGCCAGCACTATATTTTTACTTCGCAGTGACTTTAGTTTTACTGACTTTGCTTTTGCTGCTCACTCACCGTATTTATAACAAATAGACCATATACTTTTCTTTTATCTCGTATGGCAGGGGATAATGTGGTATCTGTACAGTGCTGGGTTTGTTTTCAGTCCTTAGGACAAAGTCGATATGTAGAGTCGATGTTTCAAGTCACCGTGTAGTACAGTCGTGTTTTAGAGTCCCGTGCTTTTGGAATTGCCATGATCATGTTCAGAGTTGTTGGAAGCGGCCATTAGTACAGTACTACAGTTTTGAGTTGTTTCGAAGAAGTCGCCGTTTATGCGGAAACCTCCCCCTGCGCGGCATTTTGTTATCTATGATCCTATGCATGTGGTCGTCTCTTTTCTCGTTAGCCCTGGCTATACCGCTGCTGGGACGACTAGGCTTTATGCTGTTTTTACAATTTATAGTTATCAAGACGAATTTACAAATTACCGGTAATTACTATCTCCGTGTTCATTGGTTGATATTTATAATTGATTTCTCTAATATCTTTGTTGTAACAACGTGTACTGAGTTTAGTTGAGAGTTGATCTTGAGTTAATAAGGTGGAAAAGACATGAATTAGAATGAACATTGTATCCTCAACTTGAGTGTTTCTCTTGTGTTGTACTGAAGTCGAACAGCTTAGATGAAGTAAGTTATGCTTCATAGTGGTCCACCGAGCCGGATTGGTAGAGTACAGAATGTCTCAAGTTGAAGATATAGATCGGTTAAAGAAAAGGAGAAGAACAGCTCGAGGGCAAGTAACAAGATTGCTGAAAAAGATAGAAGAGGCCCTACAAGACAGCGAGGTAGATGAAAGAAAGTTGAAGCAATTGGAAGTAAGTCTGACAGATCAGAAAGCTGAACTTAAAAACCTCGATAATGAAATCCTTGAAAGAATGTACGATGCAGAAGAGAGCGACGAAGTTTGCGATAACGAGGCAAAAGGGGCAAGCGACATAATGGAGAGAGTGGTGTATAACTTGATCTGCCTAGAAGACACTTTGAAGAAGGATGGCTACCAAAGTGATGCTGAATCATGTTCATTGCACAGAAGTGTGTCACAGGAAAGCGTGCGATCAGGTGAATCAAGAGTCAGTAGAGTGAGCAGTAACGTGAGCAGTAAAGTGAGCAGTAAAGTGAGCAGTAAAGTGAGTAACAACGGGAGCGGCAAGGGAACCAACAGAAGTGAAGTTGATGAGACCACGTCTCCGAGCCATGGGGTTAGAGTGAAGCTGCCAAAAATAAATTTGCAAAAATTCTCAGGCAAGGTGGAACACTGGCAGGAATTTTGGGACTCCTTCAAGAGCGCCATCCACGAATCATCTGGTTTGGCAAAGGTAGATAAATTTAAATATTTACGATCTTATCTTGAAGAGCCAGTAAAGAAAGTTATTGGGGGCTTGTCTTTAACTGATGCCGGTTATGACTCTGCAATCCAGATATTAAAGAACCGTTATGCTAGACCAACTCAGATAAAGAGAGCGCATATTAGCCAGCTTCTTCAGCTACCAATGGTGTACAATGATAAGAATACTACAAGATTAAGACAGTTATATGATGATATTGAAGCTAATTTTCGTAGCCTTGAAGCTTTGGGTGTAGACCGTAATTCCTATTCGTCTATCATTGTCCCTGTTTTGCTGGAAAAGATTCCCGAGTCTCTACGATTGACAATGTTCAGAGTTGGGGGTGAAAAGCTGGAAGGTGACATACAAGAGTTGCTGAAAACGTTTGCGAAGGAGCTAGACATCAGAGAGAGACATGTGCCCATCTTTAACGGGACGGTAAACAATATTCAAACGCATCAGCAACAACGTGGAGATCGGCCTAGGCAGTCATGGCAGCAGCAAAACCAAAAAGAACGCGTCAGTACTGCAAGTGCGCTGTTGGTGGGGAAGTCAAGATCGAAGAGATGCCAGTTCTGCTTAGAAGATCACAGTGCAGAAGAGTGCAAGAAGTATGTGACGCCAGAGGAACGTAAAGCAATTTTAATGAAATTCTCTAGATGTTTCGTGTGTTTGAATAAAGGTCACAGGTCATTTCAGTGTAGATGTAGAGTTAAATGTAAACATTGTAATGGTCAACATCATTATTTGTTGTGTCAGGACAAATTGCCTAGCTTTAAGGAACCCCAGCCCTCCAGCGCGTCCCTTCCTTTAAATCCCAGCGCAACTTCTTGGGTGGGACTAGGCAGCGCTAGGTCCAGCTCAGTTGCGCACGAACGGGTGGCATTGCAGACTGCTATGGCCACTGTGGAAGGAAAGCCAGGAAGTAAAGTGCGAGTGATGTTCGATTCTGGGAGTCAAAAGACATTTGTGACCGAGAATGTAGTCACTAAGCTTGGATTGGAAGTTCTGAGAGAGGAAGAGCTCGGTGTGAAAACGTTTGGAAGCAGAGAGTCAGAGATAGAAATGAGAAAGGTGTATACCATACCTTTAGTGTCACTTAATGGTGGGAATAGTATTACTATCGAAGCCTTTTCAGTTAATGAAATTTCCACTATTGCTAATCAGCATCTTGAGGAAGCTAAGAATGATTATTCTCATCTAAAGGGTATCCAGTTCTCAGACTTTTCCAGATATGATGATCTTCTCGAAATTGACATCCTGATTGGAGCTAATTACATGTGGAGCTTTCAAGATGGTGATGTGAAAAGAGGGGGGCAAGATGAGCCAGTGGCTATTCATACAGCACTTGGTTGGGTGTTATCAGGACCAATTAGAGGTAAGAATTCTGATTCATCTTCAGTTGATAGCCTTGTTAGTTTAGTGATTGATCCTTGCCCACTGCCTGACAAAGCCTTAACAGAAATCAATAAGAGTATGCACAAATTGTGGGATCTAGAATCCTTGGGAATTCGAGTAGAAGATGAGGTCCACAAATCTGTTGTTAACAACATTTCATTTACAGGAGAGCGTTATTCTGTTGGATTGCCCTGGAAAATGGGACATGGGCCAATCCCTAACAATTATGAAAATGCTTATGTAAGATTAAAGAGTCAGGTAAGAAAGTTAGCTAAGTCTCCACAGGTATTAGAAGAATATGATAGCATTATTGCAGAGCAGAAAAAGACAGGTATCATTGAACAAGTGCCAGATATCACTGTAGAAAGTAAAGTGTCATATTTACCTCATCGTGCTGTGATACGTAATGACGCTGAGACTACTAAAGTCAGGATTGTGTACGATGCTTCTTGTTGTGATAGGAAAACAGGGTCTTCGTTAAATGATTGCCTTCATGTGGGACCGCCATTAACACCCTTAATGTTTGATATGCTAATAAGGTTTCGGGAACAGCCCATAGTTTTAGTGGGGGATATTGAGAAGGCTTTCCTGAACATAGAGATAGATCCTTCAGACCGTGATTGTTTACGTTTTCTATGGTTAAAAGACATTGATTCAGAAAACCCAGAAGTTGTTGTGTACAGGTTTAACCGAGTAGTCTTTGGAGTCAATTCCTCACCATTTTTGCTGAATACTGTACTTCAATTTCATATCAATAGGTACAAGGAAATTGACCCTAAATTTGTAGAGTGTATGTCTAAGGGATTCTTTGTTGATGATCTTGTTACCACACACAAGAATGTAGGTGAAGCATACAGTATGTTTGAAAAAGCCAGAGAGAGGATGATGGAGGGCGGCTTTAAGCTCCGTAAGTGGAAGACCAACAATCAATCACTTGCTTATAGCATTGCTCTGAAAGAGGGAGTTGTTCAGACTGAAAATAAGGTAGAAGGTCAACTTGGAAAAAATTCAAATGAAGTTAACTCTAAAACTAAGGTGTTAGGTCTTTCTTGGGATAAGGACCAAGATACTCTTGAATTTGACTTGCATAAGATAGTAGAAGGTACAACTGTTGTTACTAAGAGATCCATATTTAGTACAATGGCTGCTGTGTTTGACCCTTTAGGATTAATTAGTCCAATATCTGTGGCAGCTAAAGTTCTTTTTCAGGATTTATGTTTGGAGAAATTAAACTGGGATGACCCTTTGCCCCAAGATAAACTTCAAAGATGGGAAGAGTGGTTAAAAGGACTTAAAAATACTAAGGTCATTACAGCTCCAAGGTTTATGTTACAGGGATTAGAAGGCCAAATTATTAAGACAAGTTTACATGGATTCAGTGATGCAAGTAAGAAAGCATACTGTGCTGCAATATACCTTGTTTGTGAGACAACAAAGGGAGTCTATTCCAGATTATTGTGCTCTAAAGTTAGAATTGCACCTCTAAAAAGCTTAACAATTCCTCGGTTGGAACTAATGGCAGCCAGAATACTGGTCACACTTATGGAAACAGCCCAGAAGGCTCTGAGCTCTGATACTGAGATTGATGAAATTAAATATTGGACAGACAGTATTACTGTGTTGTATTGGATTTTAAATAAGGGTGAGTGGAAGACTTTTGTCCAGCATAGAGTAAATGAAATCTTAGCATTAACTAGAAAGGAAGACTGGGGCCATGTGGCAGGACTTGTTAACCCAGCAGATATAGGAAGTAGGGGAGTGTCTCCAAGTCAACTTGTTAATAGCAATCTTTGGTGGGAAGGTCCAGACTGGTTAAGAGAGTGTAAGGACAATTGGCCTCAGAAATTTTCCTTGACAGAATCCATTGAAGTAGAAGAAGAGATGAAAAAGACAATTGTAGTAGCAACTACAAGTATTGTGCAATCAGTCAATACAATAGGTCAGGTAATTAATATAGAAAGGTTTAGTTCCCTAGGGAAATTACTCAGAGTAAGTGCATATGTGAAGAGGTTTATATCAAATTTGAGAAGAAAGCTTAAGAAAAAAGAGATAAATGTTGAAAATTTGAATGCAGAAGATATAAAGGGTGCTGAGACTGAGTGGATAAGGGATGCACAGGCTACTTTGATAAGACAATCTGATTATGATAAGTATAAGAGCCAGCTAGGAGTGGTAAGTAATGGGGGCATATTAGTATGTGAAGGCAGGATGGAGTTCTCTGATTTGTCTGAAACTGCAAAAAGACCTATATTGTTACCCAAGAACCATAAGTTCTCAGAGCTTGTTATCAGAGATTGTCATGACAGAGTCCATCACTGTAAGGAAAGGGCCACACTTGCAGAGCTACGTACAAGGTTTTGGATTACAAAAGGGCGCCAGTACGTTAAAAGGGTTATAAATTCTTGTCTTATTTGCAGAAGATTCGAAGGAAAGTCATATAATGTTCCTCCTATTGCTCCATTACCGGATTTTAGGGTAACAGAATCCCCACCCTTTAGTCGAATTGGGGTAGACTTTGCAGGTCCTTTGTTTTGTAAGGAATCCAAAGGTAAAACCACGAAGGTATACATAGTGTTATATACATGTTGTGTTACACGTGCCGTTCATCTAGATTTAGTGCATAGTCTTGATGCTTTTACATTCTTAAATTCATTTCGTCGTTTTGCATCTCAGAGAGGTACACCAAGTTTAGTAGTGAGTGACAATGCCAAGACATTTATGAGCACTGCCAAAGTGTTGAGACAGTTTTATAGCAATGATAAAGTAGCACATTTTATGAGATCGAGCGGAATATCATGGCGATTTAATCTTCCTAGATGCCCCTGGGCGGGGGGTTTATTTGAACGTCTAGTGCGAAGCGTCAAAAGATGCTTAAGGAAAGTGTTAGGGAATTCAAGACTAACTTTTGACGAATTATATACAGTCCTCATAGAAATTCAAGCTACGTTAAATTCTCGTCCTCTTACGTATCAGTATGAAACTGACGAAGTTTTAACGCCATCACATCTTGTGTTTGGGTATCGTTTATCACCATTTTCCCTCGGAATTGATCCAGCTGTAGAAAACTCTGAAGTTAATGAAACGCTACTAGGTAAAAGATTCTTGTTCCTTAGAAAGAAACTCATCCACTTTTGGAACCGATGGAAGTCTGAGTATCTCACCGATTTAAGAGAACACCATCGTTTGATAAACAAGACTCGCAATTTCATTTCAGAAGGAGATCTAGTTTTAGTGCAAGATGAGCAATTAAAAAGAGGACAGTGGAAGGTAGGGATAATTGAAAGTTTGATTGTAGGTAAGGATGGTCAAGTCAGAGGAGTCAATTTGCGGGTAAGCGGTAAAGGTAAGCCACAGTTTTGTTCTAGACCTGTACAAAAGGTTTATCCTTTGGAAATTTCTTCATCTAAAAGAAAAGATGGACAGCGTACGGTTGAGAGAAAAGATGTGGATGCAGAAATGAGACAAGAGAGTACTGAGGGGAATGGGAGTGGTGAAACGTGTGGAATGGAAAGTGAGAATGAGAGAAAATCAGAGTGTCGGCCGAAGCGCGCAGCAGCTAAGGATGCGCAGTGGAAAACCAAGCTCATGCTTGATCACGCTTGATCAAGGAGGGGGGTGTATGCGGAAACCTCCCCCTGCGCGGCATTTTGTTATCTATGATCCTATGCATGTGGTCGTCTCTTTTCTCGTTAGCCCTGGCTATACCGCTGCTGGGACGACTAGGCTTTATGCTGTTTTTACAATTTATAGTTATCAAGACGAATTTACAAATTACCGGTAATTACTATCTCCGTGTTCATTGGTTGATATTTATAATTGATTTCTCTAATATCTTTGTTGTAACAACGTGTACTGAGTTTAGTTGAGAGTTGATCTTGAGTTAATAAGGTGGAAAAGACATGAATTAGAATGAACATTGTATCCTCAACTTGAGTGTTTCTCTTGTGTTGTACTGAAGTCGAACAGCTTAGATGAAGTAAGTTATGCTTCACCGTTTCTAGAAAGGACCTTGGTCGCATCGTAAAGTTATAATTAAATGCCTAGGGGTTTAGCAAGAAAACTCAATTAATGATCTATGATTGCACATCAGGAAGAAAACAAAGAGTAAATTAAATGGTTCAGTCAGCAACTGTCGTGAAACTTGTGCAGGACAGGTCAGTCCTTGGACCTCTTCTTTTCAATGTATATATTAATGATCTTTTCTTTATGGTAACGGACACTGCAGTATGCAATTTTGCCGATGATACGACCATATTCGCAGCCGAAATTTGTTTAGATAAAGTATTAGAGCGGCTAGAAATTGATGCTCTTAATGTATCAAAGTGGTTTCCTGAAAACTTTATGAAAGTGAATGAAGGAAAGTATTATCTACTACCTTTCGGGACAATCCAAAGTAATAATACGATCAAAATTGGAGAGGCTATTGTGGAAGAAAGCTCCGAAGAAAAACTATTAGGAGTGATATTAGACGAAAAACTTAATTTTAGAAGTCATATTTCAAACTCATGTAAGAGAGCTAGTCAGAAACTGCACACCCTTGCTAGAATATCAACATTCATGAATCCTGAAAAGCTAAGTCTCCTAATGAACAGCTTCATAAAATTGAATAAAATTCATGAAAGAGCTCCCGAAATTGTCTATAAGGATACCCATGCTGACTATGAAGCTTTATCGAAACTAGAAAATGCAGTGTCTGTTCACCAGCGCAATCTACAATACTTTATGACTGAAATTTACAAAACTAAAAACAGCCTGAATCCCAGCTTCACGAAAGAGCTTTCTAAGCCAAAAGATTTACAGTATGATCTTAGAAATAAAAATGCTCTTCATATACCAAAAGCAAGGACAACGTCATATGACATAGGAAAAGTGCAATACACTGGTCAAAAACTGTGGCAAATGCTACTTCCCAATGTTAGAGAGTCCCCATCATTAAAAGCATTCAAAAAAGAAATTAAGATCCTGCACAATCAAGTGTGATTGTAGATTGTGCAAAACGTTTATATCTAGGGATGGTTTTATCTAACGTTATACCGTTCAGTTTAGTTTCTATTTTGTCTAACTATCTATTTATCTTCATACTGATAGTTGCCTTAATTAGCTTTATATAGCCATACACACCACCATTGTAAGCCAACTTAAGATAAATTATTTATTATTATTATTATTATTTTCAACGTTTGTATTATTATTATTTATTATTATCTTTATTAAATATAAATCATCTCAGCTGGCCAGGATCCTTACAGAGGAACATGGTAGCCACATGCACGAGATTGTTTGTATTGAAAATCATCTGCACGCGGGGAAGTAGCTTAGTGCAACATTATATGGACGGACGCATGCGCAGTACGTATCTTTGCAATGATTGCACGCGTGCACGTCTGGCAATTCATGCTTGCATGCGCGAGACCTCGTCGAAAACTGCCATACTCCTCACTCCTCAGAGTTGGTGTTGAGATTACAAACTCTGGTGCATCCGTGCTCAATATCGATTTGGCTCTAAAGCCAAGCTCTACGAGACAGAGCTGGGAGATTTTCTCTTGTAAGCGGGAGGTGAGGACCATCCCACTTGATCGAGATAGAGCCAGCCCGGGCTCACAAAACAGGCCCGTACGCTTTATTTTGAGGCCTACCACAAATGATTGCTTAACCATCACATAGCGCTTTATCCTCCAGGCTGCGATGACGCTATTAACCACCCATTGTGTATCAGTTCCTCACAGTTCAACCCTTCCGAACACTTAACCACTCACATTGTTCCAACAGGTAGAAGAGACTATACGTTGCCAACGGCACGCACGTTGCGTTGTGAGAATACTGTCGATGAAAGGGAAATGAAAGACGACTGTATCTGCTTCGTGTTTCTTTTCATCTTGGTGATCTCGGCGATTGCATCCGTACCTCCCGAACAGAATATTCGGCTAGTTAATGAGGATGACAGCATTTATCATGAAGGATTTGTTGAAGTCTACAGGTATGGTTTTTGGAGCAAAGTTAGCAACGTGAGATGGGACAGCAGGAATGACATAGTGACTTGTAAACAGCTTGGATTCGCTGATGTGGGCAATAAACCGAACATGTAAGTAGCTCGCACAGATATCGTTATTAGGTGAATAGGGTTCAAAAGAGCTGTAGATCAGACAAAAGTTGATCAACATAATTCTGCCGTTTTTTGCAATAGACTTAGCAAGCCATTTGCCTGAAATCATCAATAATGCCTGAAATAATCAAAAATACAACTGTTTAAAATTGTTAAATGATATACCGTAAATCCTCTACTTGGCCCCGGCCTCGAAAAAACCTCTATCAAATAAGACCCATGCTAGACCTTCAAATTGTTAGCAAGCTCCCCCCCCTTTGAATAAGCCCCCACCCTAGATGTTGATGAAGACTATGCTTAACAGCTAATGCTTAAATCTAAACGTTTCTTTTAATATTATGGAGAAAAGGACTTTTGACAATGAGGTTTTTATTCAACATGCGTAAGGTAATTTTATAAACCCCCTCAAATAAGCCCCCACCCAAAGAGTACTAAAAATAAATATGCCACCAGGGGACTAATTCGAGGATTTATAGTAATTTCTCCATTTTCGACCCCGATCTCTTTGTTCAGTAGAAAAACTAACATTTAATTATCCCAACACCTTAAGGAGGAGGAGGATGAGTCATACCTACACCGATGTGCATTCCGTGTACTCTCCAGTCCGGAATAGACCTCCCCCCAGACTATTTATCTTTCAAAACATGCATACCAGGACATTCTTATTGCCACCCCCCTGCTTATTAATTTTGAGTCAAGAGGACATTTTCCCAACCAGACCCAGAATTGTCCGGCAATAATAACTCGTGGTAAATGTTTGTAGTGGTAGGTCGTGCGTATTTTACTTACAATTCATAATGGCTGACATGAAATAACTAACCCTTACCCTTACTCTTTACCCTGAATCTCACCCTAGCCCTCACCATATGGGGTAAATGGGGTAGCATATGAATATCCAGATGAAGAGCTATTGAATGGTGTATAATTTATGGGGATAGCCCCCGTAATCGATGAGAGGTGCGAAAGTACATTAGCCCCCTAATCTTCTCTGCAAGGCTTTGTTTTGCTTTTTTTAATTCGTTCTTTTTTATAATCAATTAAAAATACAAAAGACAAAAATACAACTACTGTGCCGATCATGGGAAGAATGGACACTAGGTCTTCGTAGTTCCTACCATGAAAAGCACTTACAATTCATAATTTGAAATTTATGAGGAAAAAAGAACAAAAAAACAAATTATGGAGAAAAGAAAAAAAGAAAAAAAGAAAGAAAAAAGAACAAATTTTTTTTTTAATGTCTGTCTCACTTTTGATGTCAGGAAAAAATGTCAGCGGATATGGAAGATTTTGAAAATTTTGGTGTTAGGTATTGACCTGCACGGAAAGATGTAATTAACAATTATCAGATATGTTACCTAACACCAAATGCGAGGCAGAAGTTATCTACAAAAAGAACTAAGGTACACAAAGAAGATGTTGGGAAAGGGATGCTGCTTACTTATGAAACGCTCTTCAGTCGAGCCTCTTTGTTGCTTTGATATAATTAATCGTTGCCTCCATTATCATTCTGTTGGCTATTAGGGTCAGATCTGGATGTCCAAACAGCATTAAATGGGTTAGGGATAGTGGGTCCAGTCCTGCTATATCCAACCCAGAAACATCGGATAAGCTGACAAGGAGATCTCTTCGAGCTTCTTCAAAAAGGGGGCAGTGCAGGAGGAAATGTTCACTATCTTCATTAGCAATGCCACACAGGCAGACAGGATCTAGACAGTCGAAGTTATGTCTGAATCTGTGCTCATTTAGTCCACTGAAATTTAGACACAATTTTGACAAGTGCCTGACACCGACAATATCATTTATACCGTAAACTGAATTCTTTTTTTGTCTTATCAAAGCAAGTAATTTACGTTTGAACTCAGAAATTGAGGTTGAGTTTTTTGTGTCATCATCAAGCAAATTCCACTCAAAAGGTGCATTTTGAAAGTAGGTGTTCGAGTACACGCTTTTTTTATAAGGAGCCACTTTATAAGGAACCTACATGTATGTAGCGTTCTTGGGTTCTTTGCTGGTGGCCAGTATTTACTAAAGTCTTATGCCTAGGCCATAGGCCTAGGCCTAAGTAGAAGTAACACAAGTAAAACTGCGCTTTGATGTGTATTATATAGTTGTAACTGAAAGACTGATCAATGTGAATTAAACACTCATTACATATGACATCAACTGAACGCCAATCAATACATGGTACGTCTAGATCACAATACACGATATGTCACGATCACAATACACGTTGACAAGGGAACATATTGCCTGGAAAGGGTGTTTACTACGCACAACAGGACTCCACATGAACTTAACACTGAAACGCGTAACATGATAATTCAAGTAACATGAAATACAACGTAACACGACTAAACATCAAACTCAATTCGTTACATGTAGAAGGCCGAAATATTTAAAGAACTTATACTACTAAAGGAAAAATCCCTAAGGAACTTTTCATTTTCAAATTCCGAGTGCTGTACTCAGATGCAAGTGAAGATTACATTACATTGGATGATATCAATGGAATAGACATGATACTTCTTGATTGAAATTATGCCCTTGCACATATAAAACTTATTTCCTATCGTATTTGTGCTTTTGAGTTTGAGTTCTAGCCATAATTAAAGGTAAAATTCAGAATTTCAATGCTTTTCTAGTATCTGTGCCATTTTGTGGCACTCTATGTCCAGTGAAAATTAAGAAACTATTAAGGAACTTTTAGTACTAGAATTTGATGAAAAGAGGTCCGAAAATAAGGAACTTTTAGAACTAGGCCTTTAGCTAGGTTCCTTATAAAAAAGGCGTGTATCGCACAGTTCTTCCAACATTTTGGTCATAGCTTCTGATATTTCGTAAATTGTAGCTTACGTTGCGCTCTGGGGGGAATTTCAACAAAGAAATAATTTGGGGAACGGGATTTTATCAAATTAAAAAAATGGCACAGTCGTCTACACCATCTTCTGTGATACAAGTTCTCCCAACCAAGTTCCTTGTAAAGGCGTTCCCTACTTGTTCCTCTCCATGCACCTGTCACCGCAAGGGCAGCGCAATACTGCAACAAGAGTTTTCGGCGTATTGCTGAGAAAAATGGCTAGCGTAGGATCACTTGGAATGCCTCCTGGTACCTACATTGTTGACTGTTGGAATCAAGGCTATCATGGGTGGCGAAGCTTGGGGGCTGGGAGGGCTGTAGCCCCTCCACTTTTTATAGCAGATGTACTTTAGTATGCGTTTTAACAATTGTAATCTATCCGCTCGAGCCCCCACCAAAAAGTTTGCTCCACTGTCCCTGGCTATGGATGAGTAACGGCGCCTATTAGGGTTAATGACCCAAAAACAGGCGTTAAACGATTCATGAATGCAGATTTCTTTTCTTGACTTACATTTTTGTTTGGAATTCAACCCGATTTGGCATGTTTTGATGGCATAGGGAAATGTCAAATTGAATTGAATTCCGAACAAATTAGCACATCACATTTTCAGTAAGACCACCATAGCAAGCTATGGCTTCACTTTTTACAGAAGCTGCATGAATTTAGGAACACTATGAAACCTGAATACTTACTGTTGGAACGGAATCATCTGGACGTCATTCCACTCTCGTGTACCGACATTTCTGCTTGCTTGCTCGCTTACAACTGGAGTTTTCAATTCAAGAAATGATTCTGTGGATAATAGTCAATTAATTGAGTATAGTTCTTTCAAGTCTTCGCTAAAGCACCTAGGTGTTTTGAATATCTCTAGGGTGTAATTGTACTCTATGACTCTTAAATCAAACTTTCATAGGAGTTGAAATCAAGTTCAGGGGTTACAGGAAATATCCAATATTGCTATTCTTCTTCTCTATAAATATTCAGAACACATATATAAACCCTATTTACACGGGAGCCTCAAATGTAACGATTCCAACCGGCTCCAGAGCGCCCGCGTTCACACAGGGACTCAGGAAGGGTTTCAAGCGGCTCTAGAAGTTGTTACAGTTAAGCAGGAATACATCTTTTTATAAGAAAAATGTTTATAAGGAAATGAGGCTCAAATAGCCAAAATCATAAGAAAATGTTAAGAAAATTGCGAGACTCAAGTCCCAAAATTAACCTTTTTTAAATGCCAGAAATCGATACTTGCTCATTCTTTGCAAGCTCCTTTACAAAGATCGAAGCTTTCCTTTGATAATCTTGGTTAACAATACTTTTATGACAAATAATGGCAACCTCTTTTAGCCAGTTTACTCCAATAAAAGTTACAAAATCTTAGGAAAATCTCAGCCTCATTTTAAGGAAAAGTTAAGAAAATTGAGTCTCAGACAAAAAAGTGGTGTTCTTATAAAAAGAATACGTGTTTGTACAGTAATTTGCTTTAGTTATAAGTGGTGCCAATATCACTGAAGTGCATCATTTATGACAATTATAATAATAATAATAATAATATATTTATTTAAGGTTAGCATGACAAAGATAACTAAAAAACTAATTATGGTCAACGAACTTACAAAAGTTGAAAGTGAATAATACTATTTACATTGTTCTATAAAAATCCTAAATTATTTACATAAAGCTTGCACAATCTACAGTTGCTATTGCTGAATTGATTTTGTTTTATTTTCCTCTTAAAGTCTGTCAAGGTATGAGATCCTTTTATTTCTAACGGCAAAAATTGCGAGAGTTTGTGCCCAGTGTACCTGATTGCCTTCGTACCATACGCATTTGTGCATAGAATTGGTACTGACAGGTGATTGTTACCTCTCAGGCTATATGCGATGTTCTTCTCGACGAAGATTTCCCCCGTGTATTTGGGATTAAGATCATGCTTGGTCTTATAGATTTCTGTACTTAGGAACTGTAGATTTCTTTGGTGAATGGTGACTGAGGCTACTTTCATCAATAGATCTTCACACTTTGATGACGCATCTTTGAAAGCAAGTCTTAATGCTCTTTCGTCGGTTTTATTTATTTTGTTGTTCACGCTTCTAACATGAAACATCCAAACTACAGGGCGATAGCTAAATTGAGATAATGTAATAGCATTAACTACTGTCTGCAACTTTTCTTGGTACATGAATTTTGCAACTCGCGCAAGTGCATGAAGTGTCTGGCTAGTTATTTTGCATATATCTTCAACGTGACAATTGAAGCCTAAGTTTTTATCAAGTGTTATTCCAAGGAGCTTTTCTTTGTCAGATTGTTCAATACAGGATGTGCCGATATTCACTGAAATGCCAGGCGAGTAATTTCCGAACAACATAAAATGACACTTTCCGTCATTTAGCTTCACATGGTTATCAACAAACCACTTGGAATGGCGGCTGACATCTGCCTGTAACTTGCATTGAACTTTATTTACACGAGAATCGTATTCAAAAATAGTCATATCATCTGCATAATTGCGGACCTCAGTGTCATTCACGAAAGAGAAAATATCATTAACAAATGTACTGAGTAGAAGGTGTCACGAAACTGAACCTTGCAGAACTCCTTTCGCTGATTCTTTCCATTCACTGAATATGCCATTCACCTTGACCCTCTGTTTTCTTTCATTGAGGTAGCTGTAAATGAGCATAAGTGCACTTCTGCTAAAGCCGTATCATGAAGCTTAGCAGTAGGTACTCTAGGTGAGCAAAAATATTGCATCTCCTAGTGATTTTCAAAATGGTGACCAGGGCACCATGCGTTGTTGTATGAAAATTGCCTAAGGTTTCTTTGACCAGACATTCGCGTTAAGCATCAAAAAATCGTCACGTCATCAACTATGAACATTAGCTTAATAAACCAAGCTAAAATTCTGATTACAGTCACAAAGAATGTAAAGTTATTTCGGTATTTCGTTGGGTAGCCACGCTTCCATTTCCCAGCCAAAATTCTTCGTGGAAGGGACTGGTATAATTTGCCAATAAAATCCTCTGGAATTCGGTCCCATTCAGAAAGGATTCGGACTTGAAGCTCTTCTTTTGTTTTGGGAGGACCTCTTGTTATCTTGGATCATGATTAAGCTTGTTTTTTGAGCAGCAATGTATTTTCAATGATATTGATGTCAGGACTTTGTGCTGGCCATGGCATAGCAGGAACACCCCGAAGAGAAAGATATAACTTTGGGTATGCTGCTCGATGTGGGGGTGCATTATCCTGCTGAAATATGAAAGGCCTATCAGCAGTGTCAAACAATGACTCAACGTTGACATAAAAGTTACCATTTAGTAGGCAGACATACTTTTCTGCATTTATGGTTCTATCACAGACTGCCAATTTACCAACGCCATAAGGCCCAATGCGCCCCCCCCCCCCAAAGCATCACAGAGGTGGCACCTTTGAATGTCTGCTGGAGAAAGTAGGATCATTGACCTCTTGTTTTGTACGCCAAACTTGTAGTGTTCTACAGTCATTTTTGAGTCCAAACCTGCACTCGTCGGAACACCACGCCTTTCCACTGGGGTACTTTCCAGTTCTGAACAGCATTGGCCCACCTTATCATAGCTTTCCTACTTTGAAAGGAAACAAATGGTTTTCTTTTTCTAGCATAGTTTCTGATACTTCTTGAGAATGCGTTTCAAAGTCCACTTGGAAAGGTTTCCATGGATGTAGGTGGAAGTTAGTTCATTTGTGATAGTTGTCAAATCTGAAAACCTATGTTGCTTTGCAAGACGACCAACATACCTCTCTCCCCAAACATCAACTGTTTTTGGTCGTCCACATCTTTTTAGCTTATCATCAAGAGAGTCAGTGTTTTCATTGCGCTTATAAATTCTTATTACCGTAGAATGGTTACAACCGATAGCTGCTCTAATTTTTCTGAAAGATAATCAATGTTTTCGTAGATTTATTACCGAAGCTCTCAGAATTTCTTAATTCCATAGTTCTAGCCATGGATTCGCATTTTGCTAAATTTCTTTTGTATACAAAATTTTCCTTTCATTCACAGTTGAAAATAGCGTCGGCAGGTTTTTCGAATCTCTCGCCAAAACTGAAGCATAGCAAAGATGGCTAAATGGGATAAAATTCACTTTTGAATGGACGTGCTTGTGTTCGTAGGCCTAGAAGTGGCTGCCATTTTGAGGCAGAGGTGCAATATTTTTGCTCACTTAGTGTAAATCATGGTCAAGGCAGTCAAGTGCCTTAGAAAGAACCATAAGCAGCGCCCCTGCATGACCCTGCAAGCTCAAGTCCGAAAACATCGAAGTGCTCCTTTAGAAGCCTAGTAGGTAGGCTTCCCACAAAGCAAGTCTTTTTCGAGTTTAGTTTATACAGCTGCGCCCCACCTCTTGTGAAAACGTGCTTGAAATCAAATCTTTGTTCTACTTGCACCCTTTCCTTGATATGTTTTACAGATGGATGAAATTTGTATTTCGTCAAGTCTATATCGAGTGGGTCAATAATTCCATTGGTTGGCATCAGGTTCTCACTCGCTGTAGGAATGTTAAGGCTATCAGTAATTCTCATCGTTTAATGTATTTGCTACATCTTTATTGTCATTGAACAGCTCATCTCTGTAGTGTAGATGTCTGAATTTTATCTAAAAACAATGGCTTAACAGTTCTCCAGAATTTCCTATTATCTGTTAACAGTTTCAAGTTGAAGTTTCCATAATAGCTATTTTTAGCTTCGCGTAGTAACTTGGCACACCTATTGCGTTGTTGTTTGAAAGCTTTCCAGTTTTCACCAGTTCTCATTTTATTGTATCCATTACGTAACCTGGTTCTCGTCATTATTGCTTTCCTTAGAGATTTAGTTATAAATGGGCTATTATTAGCTCACACAGCTTTCTTTTTTAAGGGTGCATGGTCGTTTAGCACTTTATCTATAATTTTATAAAATTGTCAGAATTTAGATCATTATGGTAGCAAAAACCATTAAGAGCCTTTTCAACTGGACTGAAGAGGAAACTGCGGTATTATTAAAGTCGTCTTGGAAGCAAAGCAATCATCTTTCATTAGCCTCTTCCCCATATCAACGCGACCACATCCGTTTCTATTTCCTATCCGTTCTCTTTTGGCTCCTTTCCATTTGGTTCTGACCGTTTACACGGGAGCCAAACGGAACGGTTCCAAATGGAACCGCTTCTGTAGCTGAGCCGTAAGAGCACGGATAGCAGTTTCAAACTGGGACGGTTCCAACAAGTGTTGTGTAAACGCAAGACCTATCTGTACCAGTTTAAGAACAGTTCCATATGGAACCGTTCCGTTTGGCTCCTGTGTAAACAGGGTCATAAACGTATGATCTGCTGATTTATCTGACTATCCTATGGATTTATTTGTTACTCTCCACTCCGGAATACTATTCATTTTTAGAAAATGCATACCAGGACATTCTTATTGAAACCACGAGTGACTCCTAGAGCACATAATCAAATCTGCGCTATATAATCACCTTGAAAGGTATAACCTTATTACAGATCGGCAGCATGGATTTAGGAAAAACTGCTCATGCACTACCCAACTTTTCACTCTTGTTAACAACTTATGCCAAACAATAAACTCACGAGGTCAGACTGACATTATTTTTCTCGATTTCTCTAAGGCCTTTGACAAAGTTTCTCATTGCAAGCTTTTACAGAAATTGAAAATGTATGGGATATGTGGTCAAACTCTTTCTTGGATAAAATGCTTCTTGTCTAATAGAACTCAAATGGTGGTGATGGACGGGGAAAAATCCTTCCCTTGTGACGTTCTTTCTGGAGTTCCTCAGGGGACAGTCCTTGGACCTATATTATTTTTAATTTTTATAAATGACATTGGTGAAAGGTTAAACTCTAACATTAATCTTTTCGCTGATGACTGTGCACTCTATCGCAACATAAGATCTGAAGAAGACAGCTACATTTTACAAAATGATTTGAAAATTTTGTATGATTGGACAAAACGGTGGAAAATGGAATTCAATGTTTCAAAATGTTACTTCCCTGATTGTCACACTAAATAAAAATAAAATTCGAACTAATTATCATATAAATGAGAAACTGGTTGAAAATGTGAATTCATATAAATACCTTGGTGTCTACATTAGCTCAAAAATGCAATGGAACGAAACAGTCGACCATATGGTCAGCAAGGCTAACAGCACACTAGGTCTTCTAAAACGAAACTTTTCAGCCTGCTCGAGTGGCATAAAGGAAAAATTATATCTCTCTCTCGTTCGTCCTAAGCTTGAATACTCTTGTGAAGTTTGGTCACCAAGTTCGATGGAATTAAAACAAAGGATAGAAATGGTTCAAAGAAACGCTGCGCGCTTTGTTGCAGGAAATTACAATCGAAGATCTAGCGTTACAGACATGCTAGGATGCTTAAACTGGGAAACTTTGGAGTCACGCAGAACATGTCTTCAACTAAAATTATCACATAAAATGTTCACTTGTCAGGTTGCATTGAAGCTATCTGACTTTTTTCAAATAAACCACTGCAGAAACTTACGACATTCACATTCCAAAAAGCTCATGCAAAAATTTGCTCGGGTAGATGTTGTCAAAAATTCATTCTTTTATTGTGTAATACCGAAATGGAATAGTCTACCAGAACATATAATCAATCAAACAAATTCAGATACCTTTTTGACTTATGCAAAACGCACTTCTCAGAGAATTAATACTTGTGTTTATTGTTAAGTGTATACATTTGTATCGACAAGTTTGTCGTTAAATCGTTAAATGTTTTTCAATGATGATGATGATGACCACCGCTTATTATGCACTAGTCAAAATGAATCTCCCCACCTCGGGACACAGGTTGGGATTGGTATTGCAATATTAGCAAAATCAGACAAATACCCCACTATGCTAGCTAGTCCTAGGTCATAAATGAACTTTCTTACAAATACATGAAATGGATTCCAATACAAAGATCCATACAATTAGAATTTATATTTACCTACCTTTATACCTTTATATAGTTATCTACCTTTATATTTTTTTTCATATATACAGCCTCGATATGATTGGATCAAATAAGTATCTAGGTGTTCAGATTGATCCAGAACTTAGGTGGAGAGAACATATAACTTTTGCTATAGATAAGATTTCCAGAGCAATGGGCATGCTTAAATATGCTAAAAAATATATCCCATTAGAAACTGTAAAAAACATGTATACAAGTATTGTTGAACCGCATTTTAGAAACTGCTGCTCGGTGTGGGGTTGTTGTGGAGAAACCCTGCTTGATAAGCTGCAAAAGCTGCAAAACCGTTCCGCGCGAACCGTTACTAACAGCTCTTATTATGCATCATCTCTTCCTTTGATTGGAAGCCTAGAGTGGTTGACTATAAAGAAATGATCGAATTTGAAACTGCAACTACAGTTTACAAATCTCTCCATGGATTTGCTCCAGAATATACGCAGCTAATGTTTACAAAATTGTCGGAAAATGGTTCACGGGCAACGCAGTTTGTCATATCGAGGTGTGAATGTGTGGAATAAACTAAGCACTGAAATAAAATATGCCTCTTCACTGGCTACTTTAAAAAATTTGCTGAAGATATCTTTGAAAATCAATGGGTATGAAAGTCCTTGTATAGCATCAAACTTTTTCTTTTCTAACCAGAGCATATTGTATATTAATTTTCGTTTATCTTTGTTATTGAACTCTATCTAGCTTAGCTAGGATTTTAGACGGCACATTGTAAATCAGTTTTTCCTTTTCATTACTGGATGTTTTACCCTGTATAAATAAATAAAAATCAAATCAAATAGTAACTTTTCTCCCCCTGTACCAATTCGGAATTTCAGCAAGCCATAGTAACGAGCAGAGTCAGACCCCTCTGTATGCCGAATTTCGGCCCGTTTTACCTTGCACTTATTGAAGTTTTTCACTTTGCAGTCAAGGAATCAAAGAAGACTTTATTTCTGATTCAAACAACTCATACACACAACTACAAACATAGACTAAATCAAAGTTACAAGAAGCTGTTTATATAGGCCAGGAAGTTCTTCTAGAAGGTTCTAGTAAATATAATTGTCCTTGAGTTCTCGAAAGTTCTTTTCAAGTATTTTTAGCATGAGGTAAGCAGGCTAGTTTTTTTCTTGAATGTTCTTTGTATATAATGACAAGAGTGGTCAATTTCCAACAGCACTCCAGTTGTACATGACACTCAAACTTAGCCTACTTATTGCTGCTCGCGTCCATCACAGAGGCGGGTCCAATGTGCCTTCCTTACCTTACGGAAGGCAGTCATTTTTTCTCAAACTGGAATAATTTGTCTGGATTGTCGGAACTGCGTGGATCAATTCGCTCTTCCTATACCCACCTCTAACATTGGATCCCTGTTTACCTTCATACTGATCGATCAACCTTCCCCTTTGCCTTTTGTTGCCCTCACTGTCTTGCCTCCTATTCAGGGTAAGAGGGATGATCAATGATGTCACTGGGAATGATTGATAATCATAAATCGTTTTCGTTCAATACGTAGTGACGTTTGATAATTTATGCAGTGCAAGTGTTGTGCAGCAGATCGCATACATTATCTAGCTGACCGCGCAGCTTTTCATAATAGATTTTGAGACCGATTCTGGCTTATTGTTCTAAGGAGGGATTGTGCGGCAGATCTGCATTAACCAACGACAAAGGATATCTGCCGCACAACTTCGTCACAACTGCCTACAACAGTATAGCCTCACTTGGAGAATGATATAGGAAGACTGTGCGAATCACTGGGGAAGCAAGCAGAGCTGTGAAAGCGTGCAATGGATCTTTTGAGGAAACTTGACAAGATCATCGACTTTAAGGGATCAGACCTACTTAGAGAGCTTTCAACGGCGGAGTTGAAGAAGCTAGGCCAAACTACTCCCTGCTCCGGATACCTTTTTGTGTGCGAGGTAGTTCATTGCATCATTCTCTAACATAGCAAAAATTCTTGCAACCTCCATGTGGCGTACTTTTTTGTAGATTTTGGCAGCTATCCCATGCGCTTTAGGCTAGTGATTTGCTGAATACATCAGGGTGTAAGGACTGCCAGCTAGTGCAGCTGGAGGCCTTGAAAAATTGTCAGGTAAAAGGATGGAGCCAATTGGTTTGGTTGTTGGCATTAGCTAGTGTTCCACTTTGCCATACACTCTCTGTATCCAGAAACTGGATGTATTGCATCTGGAAAGTATGCTGTCAAATTGTTAGATGCTTTAGTTAGGCCTCGAACAATCAAGAAGCTGCACATTCCCACATCCATTTGTTATGGTCCCACTATGCTGGGTCTTTTAAGGATGCCAATCCTTCATTTCAACCAGATCACATTGTACCAGTATTTTTGCAATAGTTTGCAACCTGCTCTTGATAAAGGTTTATGCTTGAATGTAAAGAAAATCCACTCTCTTCTGATGCAGAATCAAAGATCGCAAATTTGAAGACCAAGGTGTCTTCACGTACTTACTAAAAGACAGAACTAGCCAAAACGAGGCAAACAGAGCCAAAACGATCCAGAATGAAACAAAACCACCCAACACGACCCAACAGTAGGCTTTTGTCTGAAATTAATTTCAATAGACATAATCCATAAGTAATTTCAAATTAATTAATTTCAATATACATAAGTATTAAATGATGCCTTCTGTAAGAATAGGTTGAAGTTATGGCCCACCAGTAAAACTGTTCTCTATTTTTGGAAGACAAAATGTGAAATTATGTGGTCACAGGGATGATTCCAAATACTATGAGATGATAGACACTGGAAGCTTTCAAATTCTTCTTAATTTCAGAGTTGAAAGTGGTGATGCAATTCTCATAGCACGCTGTGATACCTCCCCCAGAAATGCCATTTACAGATCAAAGTCTATCCAGGATGATATATCTTGCGGTGATGGAGTAGTGAATAAAACAATAATTTCTGAAATAAACTTTCCAAGCACTTCTCCACACTCTCTGATGAAGTCACTATCTGCTCAAATAAAGAGCAAATACCTGTTGTGTTTAGCGCTATCTGATAAGATAATAAATTCCCTTACTATTTATACCTATTTGAGATTTTGGTTAAAAGCATACCTCATTCCCTCGGTGGAAATTGCAGTGATTGCTAATAGATGGCTATAAGATAAGAACTTTCTATTGCGCATGCGTCACTTAAGAGCCACGCCCATTTGTAAGGCAGTCAGATTTTCCCTAGATCCGTACCTGGTTATGATAATAGACGCTGCTGCAAAATCGGAAAAGTAAGGTAGAATTTATGGCTCGTAAAGCTTGATGCTGTTATGAAAGTAGTAAAATATTATATCAAAAAATTGAGTATGAGTCCCCACTTCCTGGGGACATTTTGACCTCTACATTAAGAAGTTTTGCAAGAAACAAAGTCAATCAGAACTGAGAATTATTTCATTTTGAATTTGATTCCCTTTTATCTGCGTTTCTTACAATTCCAAAATAAGGCCCTAATTAGTTATCAGCCATCTTGAATATACTCATAACAGCGTGCGAGAAGCATATTTGCATATTGGATTGCCTAGAAATCGTTGCAGCAACAATGGTCGCCATTTTGGATTTCAAACTACCAATCCCCACCTAAAACCCCTCGTTCCTCAGTGGCAATGCCAAAATGTGCCAAACACCCCACGTATTGCGGATACAAAAAGCAGCTAAAATGACAACAAATCCCCACCAATGCCCCACATATCCCGAGGTGTGGGGGGTCATCTTAACTGGTGTATTGCTTTCGAGCCAAGGGGAAATTTTCCCAGCCAGACCCAGAATTGCCGACGAAAGTAAATGGTGGTCACTGATTTTTGTTTTGATAAATGTTTGCATGAAATGAGTAGTAGCTGTATTAATGCATGAAATAGGTAATCCTGTTTATTTTCACACCCCCCCGTCTTTTCCGGGCTGGAGAGTATATGACTTGTATTGTTGATCGGTTGTGTGCACTTAATTGTTATGAACTAACTTTTCAGATTTGCTAGCTCGTTAGACTTTAAGTCTACTGCTGACTTCTGAGATTGCGTAGTTATATATATAAACAATGAACAACCAAAGTATTAAGGAAGGGATATGCTGCAAGTGATTCTTGAGGGGGTGATTCAAATCGGAAACAACATGGTAGGGGTGGCCTTTTGGAGGCTTTGATGTGATGTGATCAAGAGTGCCGCATGGTGATGTCCCAGGTGTGTGATGACAATAGCAAAGTAGACAAGCAGAAAGACACAGGCACGCCTGCCCGCACCGAGTTATAGACATTTTTGCGCTAAAATAATTAAGTCCTTGGAAATGGCAGGAGGGGCAGCTGCCCCCCTGCCCCCCAGCGTAGGCGTCCCTGGAAAGACACAAGAAATGCTATAGCGCTCATAAGTTAGGTCAGGTTCCTGCTTGCAATGTTTACTTTCAATGCACCCTGTTAGCATCGCAAACAGTCGTCAACCATACTGTTTCCGTACACAATAGTAGCCCTGTTCGTAGATACCAAGCTTCTAATATCATTGTCAGTTTCATTACATGTGGGCCTAGGAACTTTGTGGTAGTGCCACTGTGCTGGTGGCTAGCTTCTATGTTTCTGTAGAAACCATAAATAGAACAAAAGTTGAAGTCCACATTGCCTTGAGTTGAATTGATATAGCAACGTGAATTGCAAACAGAACTCCGTATTCTTGAATCGTTATATGCTAGTTTTTGGTTCATTGACTTTTCCCAAAGATATACCCTCATAGGCGCCGGCAAAGGGAAAAGAAGGGACGAAAGTTGACCCATTAAATTCGCTGAAATGTAAAGAGAGAAAGCAAATAGAATCACACTGTACTCATGGTATTGGGTGTGAGAATATATCTTACAGAAGTCATAACTTTTCTCATGATGTAATCGTCAAACAGGTGATTGCCGTTAATCACAAGCCAGCCGAAAAGGAGGGAAGCGGGGTAGATTGCCCTAGGCCCCGAGCTTGAGAGAGATCCCTGAAAGCTACGAAAGAATACTTTTGTGGCTTTTAATTTCATAATGACATCATCAGGGGACTTGTTTTCTCCATTTGCCATTGGTCACATACAAGCTCTCAGAGAGCCTGTCTAATCATCTACGTATCTCAATGTCTCCCCGGGGTTTGGAGTAGGTAGCCCTTCTTTATTTTCACAATTCCTTCTTGAACATTATAATATTCTTTCACCCCCTCTCCCTTAGATGTCATATTTATGTAGTTCTTATTTCGGTTTCTTGGTTTTAGAATTCCAAAGTACCAGTGGAACAGGTCATTCACATTAAAGCATTTCTTTTGCCAAGGCGCCGAGAGGACAATTTATGATTGTGAGCAAGTTGATATAGAGTTCACAAAGCGACGCACTTACGCAAAGACTGGAAATGAAGTGTGGGTCTCCTGTGCAAATGAAAAGGATAATGCCGTCACTGAACCAAATATTTCATTGTCTAGCGGCCTGGTAAGGGATTGCTGGTATACAGTAGAAACCCGCATAACCCAGGTTTTTCTGGGCAGCCTTAATAGGTTCCTAGTCAATGGGCTGGTGCTCTTAACTCCAGACTGTTAGATTCTTAACAAAGTTCTTATATACAGTGCATGCCATTCACACTAAAACTGTTTTTGCAATAGAATTCTTTAAAACTGTTGACACCTTTAGGTCAGAATCCTTGTTTAACTATCTTGTTTAGCAGTTGTTGAAAGCATCTTTAGGTCAGAATCCTTGTTTAATATGATAACCTATGAAAGTTTCTATTCTTGAATATTTATTTCAAATAGTATGAAATCTATTATATATGAATCAATGAATCATTTCCAGTTTCAGCCTTCTTGATGCTCTTATTTAGAGGGCGCAACAGATGCAATTTCAGCCTCAAGGTTCTTATAAAACAGGCCCTTATATGTGGGTTTCTATTGTACGTAATGTTTTGTGGTTGTGACTAGCAAGCACAATTTCAATGAATTTATGGAACAAATCGGAATAGAGTTAGAGATCCATTTTGCACAAAATACTACACCATAAGGGACAGCCAGAATATTGAGGAGAGTATTAGAGTACTGAGTAGGAACAGAACGAAGAACCTTTTATTATTGGTACTAATCAACTTCCCCGCTTTACATATCGGTATCGGGTGTACCATCTGCCAGTGATTTTAGCAGCAAATTTACATGGTAATAATACAAACGTTAAAATGTCTTAAAATACAGTGCAGACCTCGCTCGGTAGGGTAGTCTATAGGTAGCTACTTGGATATATACAATACACGAATTAAAGAACAAATAAAAGCAAAAATGGTACATTATACATTGGTTAATATAACAGCAATCCAGGATTGTCCCATTCTTTATTCCGACGACAGAAAAGAGAATACGTCGTTCGATTTAGTTTCTGGTGCTGGAGTCATAATTTAGGTCCTTTAGCATGTCCAGGAAGCTTAGTGATAGCTGATCAACAACCCCTAAAGTGCTGACAGATAAGTTGACATACTTTACCTCAGTGAAGAGACATTCCTGTTGCCTGATTAAGTCGTGGTACTTTGTATGTTTCCTATGAGAATTTTTCCTTATATTTGATTCAAACCCCACCGTTAGCTCCAGAATATAGAGAAATTTATTTGGAAGGACTAGAAGTAGATGAGGGCGAAGACTGTCACCTGTTATTGCACAAGGATTGATAAAGCCAGGAAGGTCAGCATAAATAGTAGAGTCACGAACGGACTGAAAAGATGACGCTAGGAAGTTAAGGATAGAATCGTGGTGTATCTGCCTTGTACTAGATATATATTGCAACCTAAAATTGCCTTACTTATATTACTTATATTACTTAGAGTAGCAGAGATATGAAGTTCTAGCCATTTGCAGATAAATTTAGCAAGAACATTTTCTAAATGTTCACATACCCAAGTTTTAGGAAGATCAGCAACAGTAAAGTGCCAAGAACGTATGGAGAGTAGATGCTTGTTATGAAGAGCAACCTAGTTTTTTGGATGCAGAGGCAGAAGATACATATCTGTAAGGATGGAGTTAGTTAATTGGGATAGTTCAGATTTATGAGTATTATTTGACATATTAAAGTCAAAATGACGTCCAAGGTACTGAAAAGATGCTCCAGTCTTAACAGTAAGGATAAGACTGCCATTAATTATTAAATTTGGCTGAAATTGGTTAGACTCATCATCAGCAGACTGAAGCCCGTGGATAGGAACAAGAGAAGAGCGAGGACCATAACTAGTAAAGAACCCAAATTGATTATACTTTTCTACTTTGATGTGCTGAATGAAAGTGCTAAGACAGATTTGTAGATATGGCAAAAGCTTATCGCAAGGAGCTGATCTTCCTGCTTTTAGCATTTTGACGCTAATACCATCAAGCTCAGTTGCCTTATAGGCCAAGGGGGTTTCCCACTACTTATCTTTGCAGCTAGGTTTGCACCAATATCAACAAAAAACTCAATGGAATAATCTGCAATAGTTCTGGCAATTGTTTTCTTCTTTTCCACACACATGGAGACGTTGCACTTTCAAAGACGTATCATTTTTACCTGGTATAAGGTCTTTCCGCTTTTCCACAACTTTTTAGGGTTGCTACTTTCTTGACTTCCCTGAAGTGCTCCCTCTTTTCAATGATCTTTTGTCTATTTATTTGATTCCTTATTGCTTTGTACCGAGCCCAGTCATCTGTTGATTTTGATCTTGCAGCTTTCCGCTTCAATAGCATCTCTCCCTTTCATGAGGAGAAGTAGGTCCTTAGAGAAAATAGTAGGAACGCTTCCTTTAATCCTCACAGTTACTTTGGGGCATGCTTTTGTGCAATATCATTCACAATGCCGGTGAAGGCTTTGGCTGCCTCATGGATATTGCTAGCTCCATACATATTGCTCCAGTCAGCAATGCGGAGGTCTTTGTCAAAATTTTCAGATTGGAAATATTTGTACGACCTTATCTATATAACTTTAGGCTGCATTCTTATGTTCTTTCCTTTCCTAATAGCATAAATCAATGAGTGATCACTAGTTCCTGTATGAATAACCTCACTCTTTGAGAATTTATTGACGTTGGTTCTCAAAATCAAACCTATTAGTGTTTAGATTGGTTCTGACATTCTTGTTGGTTCATTTGACAGTGGGGATGCTCCTATTGAATTGCATATGTCATTTATCATTGATGATAGGGCAGTTCTTTTAAAAACGTGTAATTCTTGCCCCGTCCCTAGCCTTCTTTTAATGCTTTCAAGATAACTCTGCAGCTCCTCCATCATTAGCAGGTCCTTTCCTTTTCCGAAGGGACAATCTACTGAACCAATAACCATTGATGTTGATCTTTTAAAGCAAACTTTTACACAAATTGCCTCTCTCGTTTGTGATCTTCAAGCTCATCCATTCGGTAGGATTCTATTTGATCAGATACATATATGGCAACCCCACCACCAAACCTGTTTCTGTCGCGACGACAAGGAGTATAGCCTGGCATACCAATATACAGAAAAAGGAGGCAACAGCCTTCTAATATAAAATTTATGCATGTTTCATTTGTCAGAAACTGGGCATAATTTTATTGCTATTATTATCAATACATCACCTGCATTAAACTAAGGGTAAACACTCTTAAAGACTATTTTTGGGAGGCTACTTGTTCCATCATTGATGATAGACAGGTGAAGTGGGGATATGGTGCATATCGCAGACAGGGGTAACTAGGAACTAAGCTGTAAGTACTAGTGTAACAAAAATAGCTTGTGGATATTTGTGTTAAGATGTGAATGTAACTCTCAGTGTCAGTTGGGTGTGTCGTGACTGTGGTTGTTAAGTTTGTGTCTCGTATCATATCTCTATGGTCATGTGTACTGTTAGTTAGTTGCCAGACCTGCTGTGATAGCGTCATAGCACATTAAAAGAAGCAGCATACTGTAAGCGGGGGAGTTCATCAATTGAATGAATAGAACTGATTACAATAGTTTGTTGTCTTTCTTTAGGGGTTAGGCCCTTGCCTCACAAATACCGTTAAATGCATGCATATCAAAGAACACACAGACGGTACACTAGTGTAGGGGCTTTTCATTACCTAATAATATTTTCCATTCAAGCTTTCCATTACAAGTTCTTGATGAGCAGGTCTGACATATCTAATGTTCAAACTTCCACATTTGAACGCTGCTTAACCACTTCAACTAAAGCCAGACAACCGAAACATGCCAGACTGTGCTGCAAAAGCCATTGTGTATACATGACACATATGATCGATAACTATAAAATAAGAAGTTAAATCGGTGAATTTGGCTGACTGAGCCTCATATATGGCATACCACAGCTAGATTCTAATATCACGTATTTTGTAAATAAAATTTAAGGACGTTGCGAGTTGCGAATGTTGAGATGAATGAGGCGTGGGGTGGCACACTGGCACTGGTACTCCAATATATGGGCCATAGGAACACCACATACACGTGATACAATGGTATTCCATGCAAGCGAGATCGAGCTTACCTGACAAGTAAAATAGCTAATAGTTATACGAGAGATTTGCTTATATAAAGGAATCCTGGTTATGATAGAGATTTTGATAGATACCAAACTATCATTCTTGTGTATGGAGAACTGAGGTAAGATTGGCAACTCCTTTGAGTTTTCCTGGAGGCAGGTATTGCATGATCAACTGAGGGCCTAGGTGCATGGGTCCTATTGGTAGCAAAAGGTGACGACTCCTATTGATTCTGCAAGATGTCTAGTACTTATTTATCACTTATGGGCTATCTAACATTGTTTAAGGCAACTGCATATTGGGATCATATTCCGCTGTAAGACCGCATACCCTCTATTACAAGCCCGGCGACCAAGATTCGCAAGAAGCTTCTTCCACATCTTCTTCTTTGACTTTCGGCTTCAACCTTATTAGCAAGGGTCGCCGCAGGGTCCTCCACCTCGTTCTGTCGTGTGTATCCGCCTCCTTGGCACCTACTTCTCTCATATCTTCTCAGATGCTATCCATGTACCTTCTTTTTAGTCTATCCCTCTGTAGCAATTCCATTTTTAGTTACCTTATGCTCCACTCCATTCAGTCATTCATTGCGTGTTTTTCTACAGTTCATTGCCATCATTTCCTCTCAACTAACATCACACTAACATTCCATTGCGTCATAACACCTTGCTCTTTGTTCAGGTGTAATTTTACATTAGTTTTTCTTCAACACATTCCCAAACTATACCTAGCCCTTCCTTTCCAACAAAGATTTTATTTACTTCATCTTTATACGTAAGTCCGGGGAGCAAATGTTATACCAAATCATAATTTGTAAATATCCAGTTGATTTCTATCGTGGTGAAGATTACACACACAAATACGATTTACTGTCTACCAGGCTGCAACGTGCATTTGTTTAAAGTAAAGAGAAGTACAGCGGTGAGATCGTTCTTTTAATTATACAAGAACTTTGAGCATCAGTCCTAAAAATTAAAAAGACTACAATCAAGAATTGCTAAACCTCTTCCTTTTTTCCTGGTGGCACCATTTCTAGCATCCTTTACCCTATATATGTCTCTGTCCTGCTTCTCACATGGCCATATTATCGCAGTCTACATTCTCATACTTTTTCACGAAGACTCCTTCTCCCTAGTATTTTTCGTACATCCTCATTTCACACTCTATTTACCTGTGTCAGCCCCAATGAGAATATTAGCATTTTCATTTATGTCACCTCCATTCTTCCCTCTTGGGCCTTTGTCATTGGTACCGTTTCCATTCCATTTAGCCTTGCCGGTCTCACACATGTACGACAAATTCGTCCCTTGACACTTGCTGGCATAGTCTTGTCACACAGAGCTCCTGTAACTTTCCTTCACTTAACCCACCCTGTGGTTATCCTGTTCCTAATCTCTGTCATGTTACCACCTTTGCTATCGATAGTTGAGCCTAAGTATTTAAACTCTGTTACCTTCTTCAACTCATCACCTTCCATGCTTGCTCTATTATCACCTGGCGTTTCATTTACGCACAGGTGCTCTGTCTTGCTTCTGTTGACCCTTATTCCACGGAGTTCTATAAAGAATCTCCATCTCTCAAAGACCTCTTCTTCCTCACCCCTGACTTCACTGCATAGCACTATATCATCCGCAAACATCATTGACTATGGCGCCCTTTTACTTAGTCCGTCTGTCAGTCTGTCCGTTATGGTGGTAGAAAGGAATGGATTCAGAGCTGATCCCTGGTGTAAACCAACTTTGATTGGGAAGTCTTTGGTAGTACTGAACGCACATCTTACTGTAGTCTGAGAAGTTGCTATAATATTGCAACATGGAATGTAGACACCATGTATCAGACTGGAAAGCTAGAGAACCTAAAGAAAGAAGTAAAAAGAGTGAAGCTGGATGTGGAAGGTATTAGCGAAGTTAGGTGGACTGGTTCTGGACACTTAAACTCAGGTGGTTGGTCATTTTGATATTCGGGAAGTGTTAGGCATGAACCAGGTTTGGGGTTGTTGTTGCGGAAAAAGCTAGCGGATGCAGCGGTTGGTTGCTGGCAGGTAAGACTTGCTGCTAAGCCTATTGGTCTGAATATAATTCAAGCATATGCCCCAACTAGAGATCACAGTGATGATGAGGTGGACTTATTCTACCAACAGCTATACAGTGTCCGAAGTCAGTGCAGAACAGAAGTGACCATAGTGATGGGAGACCTAAATGCTAAAGTGGGAGAGTGTTGTAGTGGGAATATGGTTGGCAGTTTTGGACTAGGTAATCGGAATACAAAATGAGATAAATGGGTGCTGTGGCGTGAAAGTAGGGGAAACATAATTATGAATACCTATTTTAGACATCACCCGAGACACTTGTACACATGGAAATCCCAGGAGACAGAGTATGGAATCAAATAGGCTACATCACTATCAATAGAAAATTGAGATGAAAATTTGCCTAGGAGCGGATTGTGTTGGAGGTTGTGATCATGTCCCTGTGGTGGCGGAAATGAGAGTGGAGCTCAAAAAGATGAAGAAAAACGATAGGGTGAGGGAAGGCTGGAGCATATTAAGAAGAGTTGCAGCGATTCAGGACTGTTATGCTGTAGAGGTCTCTAGTAGGTACACCATTTTAAGTGTCAATGAGGAAGGTGTAGAGAAGGATTGGAGAGTGCTATAAGATGCTCTTGTTGGTACATCACAGGATATAATTTCAACTGAGAAAAGAAGATGAAGGAAAGCATGGATAACTGAGGAAATTCTAGATTTGATGGAAGAGAGAAGAGCTCTGAGAAATAAATCAAAGGAGCTATAACAAGAACTTGACAAAAGAATTATATGCATGTGTAAAAAGGAAAAGAAGAGTGGCTGAGAGAAAAATGTGCGGAAATGGAACAGTTAGACAGGTCAAACTCAAGGTTAATTGCAGAAAAATTAGAGAACTAACAGGGAAACGGAGAACGACAAGAAGTACAATGATACGAAATAAAAATGGGAATATCTTACCAGAGAGAGGACAAGTACTAAAGATGGGAGGAGTATGTCAATGAATTGTATAGCGATACAAAAGGTGAGAGACCGGACTTTGGAGAGGTCATACCAGGCCCTTATATTTTGAAAAGAGAAGTGGAAAGGCTTTGGAGAATGAAGTGGAGGAAAGCAGAAGGGAGTGATGGTGTGGTTGTTGAAATGGTGGAAGCAACAGGAGAGTTTGCAATAGATTACTGAGTTGGCAAATAAAAATATAGCTACGGTGGCCTACAAGTATCTCGGCAAAGCATTCTTTCTCACGGCAAAACTTTCTTTCTCACAGCAAAACTCTCTTTCTCACGGCAAAACTTTCTTTTTCACGGCAAAACTTTCTTTCTCATGGCCAAACTTTTGTTTACACCGCATGACCTTACCTAAACAAGATGTCAATTCTTTCATTACACAGGAAGGAATGCAGCAATGTCTCCCTGCACTGGGTCGTTTCTGGAAGTTGTTGGTATGCCTCCCATGATCCCATTGTCGGCTCCAAGACTATTCACTCATGGCTGCCAGAAGGAATAATAGGTAAGAGGGGCCATCCAGAAAGTACGTACGCTCTAAAGGTTGGTGGGTTGGTAAAGGTCAAAGCGTACGCACGATGGTATGCTCTACTAGAAAGCCTACCCATCGTGCAAGCTGAAGGAAAATGCGGATGAAATGGCACAAAATTAAAACATTGCAGCAATTACTTTGGAAAAAGAGAGACGATCGATCTTAGGTGGACATGTGACGATCTGATATCAAGGAAAATTCGTATGCTCTTACAGGGATGGGTAGGTGTTTTGAATCAAAAGCATACTCGCGCGTACAAGGTCGGTGGATTGGTCAAAAATGTGACGGTCTTAGGCGTATGTACTTTCTGGATGATCCCAAGGCGGGAAGTGTTTTGCAAAAGGGGCTCTTTGTATTTCCCTCATCAACCATATGTATCGTTCTTTCCCTTCGCTTTCTGAACAAGTTTCTTCAGAGAGAATATTGTACTCTACAAAAGAGCGTTTTGCCATGAGAAAGAGTTTTGCCGTGAGAAAGAAAGTTTTGCCGCGAGAAAGAGAGTTTTGCCGTGAGAAAGAAAGTTTTGCCTTAGGAAAGAATGTTTTGCTGTGATACTTGTGGGCCACCGTATATATCGTACTAGCATCATTCCGAAGAGGATGAAGGAATCAGAATTATTGTACTCCCTAAAAAGGAAGGAGCAGCAAAGTACAATAAAACATCAGCATCATGAGTCAAATGGTGAAGGTGATATCGAGAAGCAAAAAGACGTGTACATATGTTTCCTTAATGTCGAAAAGGCCTTCGATATGGTCCGACATGAGGTATTGCTGCAAAGATTAAGAGGGCTAGGGATAGATGTTGCTGATTTAACGTTAATAGCCAACTTGTACTGGGGACAAAGAGCTGTGTTAAAGTTGGTGATGATAAAAGTGAATGCGTAAATATACAGAGAGGAGTAAGACAGGGTTGTTTGCTGTCACCGGACGTATTTTCACTTTATTCACAAGCGGTTATGAATGAAATGGAAGATATAGGTGTCAAGGTGGGAGAGTCTAACATAAATAATATAAGATATGCAGACGATAGTGTGCTGATTTGCTCACACAAATTTAAAACTGCAGAGACTGATTGATAAATTAAATGTAGAATGCAACAGAATGGGATCGGAGATCAATATCGGTAAGACAGAAGCAATTGGCATAACCAAGAGTAAAGGGCATCTGAGAGTAGTGGTGAATATAGGAGGTCAGGCAGTAAAGTAAGTTAGTTCGTTTAGATATCTTGGAAATTTTGGTAAGTGAAGATGGTATATGTGATGCAGAAATATGTGCAAGGATTACAATGAGGAAGGCTAGAATTAGACAGATGAGAGGAATATTGACAAGCATGAGTTTGAGCAGTGAGATCCAGTTAAGACTCTTGAAGAACTAAATTTGGTCGGGAATGCTTGAAGGTTGTGAAAGCTGGACAATTAGTGAAAAGACGAGGAGACTGGAAGCAGCAGAAGTTTGGTTCCTCAGAAGAATGATGAGAATCCCGTGGACGGCATGGAGAACAAACCAGGATGTGATACAGATCGCCGGCACAAAAAGAGAACTGATAACTGTCATAGGAAAAAGACAACTAGGATTCCTTGGGCATGTGTTGAGCCGGAATGGCCTAGAAAGTAGCTGCCTCCTGGGAATGATTGGCGGAAAGAGAGCGCGGTTTATGACAATGACATAAATACTTGGATGGGATCAAGGAAGCAGCAAATACTCAAACAATAGAGGAAGTTTTGAGAACTATACATGATAGAAACGTATGGAGATCCATCGTCGCCAACGTCAATCTGGACACGGCACTGTGGTAAGGTAAAGTAGAGTAGGCCTAAGCTCGAAGGATGTTGAAGATGTTCGGAAAGTACTACAACGCCTTCGTGAAAATTGAATAGAGTCAAAAGCAAGTAAGTGCTCTTTCCTCAAACAACAAGTCAATTTCTTAGGACGGATTGTCTCTGATAATGCGTATACAGTAGATCCTGACAATGCAAATGCAGTCACAAGCTTGAAGGAAAAAATACCAGCAACGATTGGTGATGCTGGACGATTGATGGTTCTTTTAGGATACTATCGTCGATTTGTTCCCAGTTTCTCATATGTGACTAGTCGAAGCTACGAACTAATATCAGGTAAAGCTGACAATGATAAGCAGGGCACTCAATTTGATGTGAAAAGAATGCAAATGGGCAGTTACCATCAACGAACAAAATAGCATATCACAAGAGTGGTAATGCAGAGGAAATCCTCAGCAATACAGCTCTGAGTCCAGAGGCAGAACCATTTCTGCGACCACAAAGGACTCTGCTACCACCGACGTGCATGATGTATGCAGCACCAGGACAACCAGTAAACTGTCACATCAGTCAAATGCAGCATATTCCCAGATATGTAGAGCCATTAAGTAGACCAGGAGGACCTCAAATGATCTTCAATTGCTGATGAAACCAGAAGGTCCATTTTGTAACCTACAGGCACTACTTCCTCAACAGTTTTTGAACTTCTATCCTTTGTTTGCATAATTTATTTAATTTTTTGAACAATGCTTTTATGTGCCGTTATGTTATGCAAAAGCTCATTGCAAGGCTTGAAACAAGAGCATATCTGATGAACACTACCGTCATCCCATGTAGCATATTGCTACATATCAAGTGAATGAATCATGTAAATCATAATGGTTACTAGCACTGTTTTATATCGTGGTACCAATAGCCGTAAACGAGAGATATTTGATCATTGATTTCTAGAGTTATCTATTCAATGTTGTGGACAACATTTTCCTTGGAGGGCAGTGTATCAAATATATGAACACAGACTCTGAATGTTTCAATTCATAATATCGATTATGTCATCGATTATTATAGAACCTCGTTTCCAAAATGTTGTTGTAGAGTAGGCCTAAGCTCGAAGGAGTTATTCGCATGTGTTTTCACTATTCTCGAAAACTTGTTGTTTAATTTGACTGAGTATCTAACATTAACAAGCCTTTTCATTAAGCAGACCACTCCCTTTCATGGGGCATGTATGCTTTACATCCCTTTAATGGAAACAATGAAGTATCATCCAAGGTTCTCCTTCTTCTCAGTATTTTTTTTAAATATTAGATTGATTAGTGATAGGGTATCTTTGCTATTTCATAATGGGCAGCTTTTATATACAATTTACCTGTAATGCATTGGAAGAAGAGTCGGCGCTGTTTCGAATTAGGGTAACATTTTGTCCGTCCAACAGATCTGTCTAATGAAAATTATTGTGCGAAAGTTTGGATGTTTCAAAAACTTCCTTTTGTATCTTGAAACTTTACTTCATATTACAAGACTTGTTTTTGTTATTCGCAAAAAATTCATGTCTGAAAGCTCGCAGAATAGCACACAAATTCTGTTGGACGGAAAAAATGGCAGCCCTAATTCAAAACAGCACCAGACTTCAGTTATATACTAGTGCGTTTTGCGCCGACTTCCTAGTCTTATCCTCGTCCGTTTCAATATAAAGATAGCAATAATAGGCACCCTATAGTTATTCGAAAACAGTATGTAATAGTGTACTGCTGGCCAGTAAGTAAGAGGCCTGGAGAATTTTATGATAAGACAGAACAATGCTGTCCAATTTCTTTCATATATCATGAACAGTGGTGGTGCTATGGGGCGATTGAGTGGCATTCCCCCAGTTCCCTCTAAGATCAATGTTTTTACTTTGTGTGAATTCAATGGGAAATAATTTGGGAAGGAGTGGGAGATTTCTAGCAAGGCCAAAATTTTTTTGGGCCTAAATTTCTTTCCTGTGTCTTATCATTGCTTTTTCCACCCTCCAGCCTCGTATTTTCTTGTAAGCTGTTCCACTGAATGTTGTGGCTACCAGAGGGTATGATCTGTATTGTGGCTTGGCTCACCCTCTCGCCAGTTTGTGGTGACGGAAGCCGCCCCCATATCATAAAATATTAGTAAAAGGGCGATATTTGATTACAGCTCAAGGCGCTAGTCGAGTTCTGTATGTACTGTAAAGAGTACCTGGGAAGTTCGTAAATTTTTCAATATCTTCGAAGGGCGCTCATTCAAGGGAGGAATTTTTCGAAGATGGGCACTTATTCAAAAAGTTCAGTGTTTCAACTTTGCAACTGGAAATAGTACTACTTCCTTTTTCTCAATGATACATGCCCCTGTGACTTTATGTCGGTTTGATTACAGGTAAAGGATATTCAAGTACGATTGGTAAACAATGCAACAGACCAGAGCAAGCCGACACCACTAGGAGTTTTAGAAATAAAAGTAGACGAAAAGTGGCAACATGTATGTGCAGATGGGTGGACTGAAGCTAATTCACATGTAGCCTGTGGACACCTTGGTTACACTCGTGCCCTGGTAAGGAATGATAACACTAGAACGGTATCTTCAGTATGCTCCATGAGTTGCGTTTAAGAATAGCGTTGAAATTTTCCTCATTAGTTTTGGAGAAAAAGTGGGACAAAGCTTCTATCGATGAATGAATGAAAGAATGTTATACAGTTTTAGATCATGAATTTCAATCTTCTACTTCTCTATAAGAATGCACTTTTTGGATGACTTAAATCGAAACGTTTGAAAAATGTTAAAGTTGTTTGTTGATGCCTATATAAATATATAGATATGTATATAATGAGTTCATATGTGGAGCTGCTTGACAAAGGCGAAAGTCGAAAGTAACCTTACTGGTGCTAAAACTCAGGTGAGTTAAAACACGCAAATTTGGTTTAGTGGTTATGACGCTTGCACAGAAAGCAAGAGATCACGGTTCGATCCCAGGTACTGGTAAGTTTTAATTTCTCCTGATTTTCTGAGAATAATACTGTTTCTGTCTGCACCAAAAAGGAGAAATCCTGATTACACACAGGCTATTAAGTTCATATATATTATATATTGCAAAAAATACTGTATATATTCATGTATATTTACAATAATGAATGAACATTGTGCTGTAGCTCTTATCCTTTGATATGTTTAAAAGGTTTGTTTGCAGTTCCATGGGTGGTTTAGTTTATCATTCAATCCACTGGGGTGTATAGTCTTGAGGCGTTTAATCCTTCTGTTTTTATGGGCCTCGAATATTAAAGTAATAATTTCTAACGGGGCTGTTTCAATTTTTTCTATCATGGTGAATTTAGCGTGTATAAAGAAGTTATGGTTTGACTGGATGGAATGCTCTTCCACGGGAAGTAGCTTATCAAAATCAGTCGATTTAATTCCTTGTCTATAAGTCTATAATTGTTAAGTCTAAGTTAAGTCTAAGACTAAACTTCCTATGTACTGTTTAGTGCAATATGTCCATTTTAGTAGGTATATGACATTATTGCTTTTACAATTGGTTACAGGTAGTTATATATATATATATATATATATATATATATATATATATATATATATATATATATATATATATATATATATATATATATATATATATATATATATATATATATATATATATATATATATATATATATATATATATATATATATATATATATATATATATATATATATATATATATGTATGGAAATTAAAGAGAGAAGACCTTATTTTGGAAAAATCATATGAACAATGATAGCTACAGGAAAGAAGACACAATGTTGCAAACAAAAAGCAAGGACAAATTAGACCGTACAGCCAAAGAAGATAAGAAGCAACTGTTCTGATAAGAAACTTCAGAAACAGAACAATTTCACTCTGGAACCAACGGACAGAAAGGAGGAAAACAATTTCTGAAAAAGGGGACATGAAATAGAAAGAGAACGTATCTACAGGGAATGGATGAAATGATGAAGTGTGAAGAAAGCACTACAGCTTTTGATAAAACAAAACTGGACAAGCTTACAAAGCTTTTGGAAAAACTGAACGGCGAAAACGAAAATTTCACAACAGCTGGTGCAAAGCAGAATGCAAGACAGGACGATGCAGTAGATAGAACCTTTAAGAAGGAAAAATTAGACGATCATATTATGCCAGCATCTAGTTATAGAGGAACACACTACTACAACGACAAATGAAATGAACTAAAGCTTCCTGCAGTATCTAAAGTTCCAATACCTACCAATACAAAGAAAGACATACGACGACAGATTACCTTTAGCATTACCTAATATAACATCATATTGTACGTCAATCTCTATAAGTTTAGTACTGTACCTTGCCCGTCAGTTAGCTGGAGCAGTCTTCACTGACAAGACGAAACTAGCTTGCTGCAAAATTAATTGTCTGTCTTAGTGTTATTCTTGTTTTCGTTTTGAAATATAGTTGCAGGATACGAGTCAGAAGAGACACAACAGTTTAGCCAGAACTTATAGTTTCATGCCTTACGGCAACCATTAGCCATCATCAGAACTAATAGATTCATGCCTTATGCTCTTTTCTTGGAATTGAGCACTGTATTCGGTTTATATATATATATATATATATATATATATATATATATATATATATATATATATATATATATATATATATATATATATATATATATATATATATATATATATATATATATATATATATATATATATATATATATATATTGTAAATTCACTCGATTTACAGGGAACAAATGTAGAAGAAATAAGTCACAAAAATACAAAAGTTCCTTTGTAACGATAAATATCTCGAATCCTTCACGATAATATTAACAGTGACAACTCAATAATAACTTTCACTGACGGCGACTATTATACAACAATAACTGACGGCGACTCTCCAACAAACTTGATAGGCTTACTGCAACTTGCAAAAACACACGACACTCAAAAACACCCAACAACGATTTTGACCGTACTTCAACTCCTACCGAGGACTTCATATAACGACTGACTACGTAGAACATAACACGCTTAATTTATATTACCACAAATGACGTAACAAAATAATTTTAACATATGACGGACTAAGGGGGCAATGCAATGGCATGGTAGCACAACACAACAAACCACAATATACTAAGATTAGACAATACGTCACGGACAAGTAAAGCAACATGATGACATTAACTGTGGGAGATGATGATGATGCAAGACTTAAAATTATGATGACGAGGAAACAAAAAACGGAACACATAGGAACGGAGAATCAACGTTCTTTAACATGATGAAATCAAAGACAAAAGTATAACTAGTATTATAACAATATGTATGCTTATATTTGCCGTAATTTCTGTTTTAGCCCCCTATCAAGTAGGCCCTCTCCAATTAGCCCTCTTTTGTAGGGAAAAAATTTACTGCCTCTGTATTAAGCCCCCCTCAAAAACTTAAAAATATTGTTAGCGCCAGAAATAACTTATCTTGCTAAAAACATAAAGGTTGTGTTATTGACGACATTCATTTGCACTCTCAACAAAAATGGTCAACATCAGGCCCAAATGTCTATTGCTTTCAACTAGAAATGATAGCAGCTGCCGAAGATGGCCATGTTATTGATACAGAGTACTAAAGTATCCATATTTTCACCATAGAACAGCTTTCTATAGTTCAAAAAATTAGTGAGTCAACCTCTCAGTCAAGCCTCTTCTCCAATAAGCCCCCTCTAAAGTGCGTGAAAATAGTAACCCCCTGGGTGTATGGGTGCTAATTGGCCAATCATAAGGCCAAATAGACGCATTATTCATCATATCATGTGTATTTGTATCTGTCTATATATTTCAGTTCACCTTTCGGTCGTTATCCTACGTTTCATACTCTGACGAGTGTCGGACAAAAAAGCTTTCACTATGCTACAAGAATGTTCCCGCTTTTTCGTGCTACATGTAAATATATATATATATATATATATATATATATATATATATATATATATATATATATATATATATATATATATATATATATATATATATATATATATATATATATATATATATTTGTTGTCTATGGACCCAATCAAATAAATCAAACCTAGACTATATTAATAATAGATTTTCATTCATCGTCGTTTTAAAAGTAACGTATTCAGTCATACTCTCCGATATGGGAGATACATTTGAAAATATAAGATTGTAACTTATTTTAAGTTATAAGCGCGCAAGTCAGGATCCTTTCGTCAGCTTTAAATTTGATTCCTTTCGTCATATTTATGTTTGATCCACAGGCTTGTAGTAGTCCTGTGCTTATTGCTCTCAATGGTCAATCCATTTTTCTTCCAGGGTGGAAGCCATGTACCTGACGCCGGATATCTCCAGAGCATACTAGATTACGTCCTTGGCGTGCTGGGGCAGAACAAGATGGAACAGAGTAATGCCGTAGAGGTGACGTATTTCAACAACAATGGACTACACTTGTGCTATTGTAGCTGTCGACTCGTGAAGTCACACAAAGCCATATATAAATAATAAAATGTTTATGATAATAATTGTATCAAGTTTGCATCTACAATATTTGTCCGCTGCAATTTTGTCTCTCCTTTGCGCATGGGCATGCGCATAAAGCCACAAGAACAGCGCAGCTTCTATATTCATTGGTCTTGTGTCCTGCTTGGGGTTTGCCGCACTCATCCCTATTGTCACGTCGGAAAACTGCCAATGCTGGCTCACTCTGGAACCAGTCACTTCAGCGGATTCCGCAGAGGCTGTGTCCCAAGTAAACTAAGTTTGGATATTTTCTGATCTTACGATGGAGCTGAATGTAGCTATAAATATCTGTTTGAGTCCACTGGCATGATTGAAGATTGAATAGCGTTTCAAACAGAAAAGGCCATACACTGAAATACTGTGACTGACTGTGGAGGAAGTGAGAAATATGAAGGTGTAAGAAAAGATTGACCTACAAAGGGAGACGTCGCAAGAACCCGTTGGTTGGGGGTGTAGCCTTCAATTCCTGGAAAAGTACCTGAGTTTACCAAAATAATGACCTAATTTTACCTAAATCTTCCTAGGATCACAAGGGTTGGGGGTGTCACTCCACTAGATCATTCCGGTCGCTACCTCCCTGCTTACAAGATTTGAATCACCCTGGTAACTAAACACCAAAGATTTGGCTAAACGGCATTGCTCAAAATAGTGTCTTAATAATGTGAAGGGCGTGGCCACAAAACTATTTCCTTTTGCCAGATCTTCAAATTGGCCCCATTGAAAGTTTTCTCTGGATCTACCCATATGCATATATATATATATATATATATATATATATATATATATATATATATATATATATATATATATATATATATATATATATATATATATATATATATATATATATATATTTATATGTACATACGTACATACATACATAATAGGTAATTTTGATCAATTATCTATACTAATTCCTTCAGAAAGGTATATCTCCTGTATCATATGGAAAGCCGCCACACCATGTAATGGCAAATGTTAAATGTAATGGTACTGAGCTCAGCCTTCTGTCCTGTGAGCATGCCGGATTTGCCAAGTATGGTGGTTGCACAAGTCCTGTGGTTTTGCATTGCGAATCAGTGGTTACCAAAGAAGAGGATGTAAGTCTTTTTAAGTCATTTCTATCGTGAAATACATTGGTCGAACATGCTAGAACTTTGTATATGACAACTCAATTACCCATCACAAAATTGCAAGCTTCAAGACCAATCTCAGAATACCAAGCCCCGAAGCATGAGCAAGTAACTAGCGAGATTTCAACAAATACAAAGCGTCCAATTACGATATTTTTGAACTGCTAATATTTCTACATTGTAGTCAATTGGTTTATTAATGTCATTACAGTTTAGCCCAAAAATAGTCACATTACTGTGTGATTATCCACCCTGAAAACGTTAAGCTGTGATGGAAGTACAGAGTATTTAGCCTAGCAAGTTCATTTCATCTTGATGAGAACACTTGTAAGTATCTTGAGTATTGTCTTCGTGCACAAATTATTTTAAAATGAATTGAAATTAAATTACAACTCTGAATGCATTGTAACTACAATGACTACCGACCTTCGCTTATTAAGTAGAGATCATAACTTTGCTTGTATAATGTACAGAAAGTTCGCAGGTTTCTCCTTTGTGGTTCATTATGTAATGGTTTGTGTATCATTCTCTCCCTTTAAATGCACAGGGGCTGAACATTAGACTGCGTGGTGGCCAGCTGCCTTCAGAGGGAAGAGTGGAGGTATTTAGAACTGGAATTTGGGGCACAGTTTGCCATAATGACTGGGATATCAATGATGCTAATGTTGTCTGCAAACAGTTAGGATATGGTACTGCAAGAAAGGCTGTCCGCTGGGGTGAATATGGACAAGGCATTGTACCGGTAAAGTTTCATCCTTTTCAATTTGACAGTTTCGAAGACAAGTTAATGCCAGATTGACTGCATAGATTTGAATAAGTCAGTACATATTCTAGATGTAGTAGATTTGTAACTGTCTGAAATGCAACAGGATTTGAAATTTCAATTCTCATTGCTTCAAACTACTATATGCTAGACTTTTTAGGGTCTCAAATAATGGGGAAACTGAGATAAAAGAAGACTGGAATTCGGCCATTTGCTTATATGTTTACGCACTGGATTAGAATAAGCGGGGTGCATAAAGGATTAGAGTCATCCAAGAGTCAATACACTAACATCTTGTTGCGCTCTAAAGTGTCAAGCATCCAAGTCAACTTGTTTGCTCCAGATTTCAAAGGAAGAGCATGGTTTATAAAGAGAACTGAGTTTTGCTCAAGGTTTTGCTTAAGAAGGTGTTAATCGGGCTCGTTGTAGAAAGTAATACAGTGTATCGAAGTGGACGATTGTTCTAAGCACAAGAGTATGACACTGAATTATGAATTTAGCAAAACTCTTCCCTCAAGTTTCAGCAATCGTTTTCTGTAGTCCTCAGCAGTTCTCATAGATTTTATAGACTGAAGGAAGTCTTAAGGATTAGATATTCAGCATAATGGCAAGTCAAACTGACGTGACATATCCTCACAATGCCTTCAGATCTCCAGGGATCGACACCTGTAGCCTATTAGCTTTACTAATTTCATATTCACTTTTACTTGCAGATATCAATGTCAAATGTGCATTGCAGTGGGACAGAGGCCACTCTTACTGATTGCAAATTCGATATTCCAAGAGAAAGTTGTAATCATTTCAAAGACGCCGGTGTACAATGTAATTTTCCCAACCCACAATCTCCAAAGGTAGCAATTTTAATGCTTTTATAGACTTGCATTTATACTTACTCTGCCAAGTAGCAGAATTTTTCTGTAAGTTCTTCCATATGCTGAGTAATGGAGGCTAGGAAAACTGGTATGATTCTATGGGCTATGCCTTGCATGATATTAGCAATTCAACTTAGGAAAAATTGGGGATAGTATGAAAACCTTAATTTATGGTTGGATTTGAGGCAGTATCTTGAAAATTATGAACGCTGTTACTCATAAAAGTCGAGTATTAAACATTCCATCTCGTGCTTTAGTCAGTTATTTTTCCTATACTAGTCATGTGACGTCATTGCTCTGAGCACAAAGCAAGAAGTGCTCTGTTTTTCCCATAGAGTTGGGATAATAAGTAGTTGAAAGGTATCCTAACTCTATGGTTTTTCTGAGGATCAAATAATCTTTGCCAAGGCTCAGCTTTTTGTTGCTGGAGTCTTTTTAATGCTCTTCTTATTCTTATGAGACAAACCTAAGTATTTATTTGTAAAAGTCATTTGTGTGTATTTTTTGTAGCTGTATTTTTGGTTTTGTTTAGTTATGTATTCTTTGTGCTAATGGCTACGGAATTGTCATGGTGTCTTACGCTCCATGGTTTTGTCCTTGTGGTGTAGTCAAGTAGATTGTACGCAATGTAGTTTGCATTTGTACAATTTTATATTGAGTAAAAAATGCAAAAAAGGATGCCCTCAATTCTTTGTAGGTAAGACTAGCTGACTCAAGAAATGAATATGAAGGTCGCGTGGAAGTCTATCACCTTGGGCGATGGTTTTCGATTTGTGGTCTACAGTTCACAGACTTGGATGGTGAAGTCGTCTGCAGAGAACTTGGTCTCGGTTTTGTTGGTACAACATTTTCTTCATGGGAATACGGTAAGATTTAGTCTTGCTTCAACTTTACTACTAAACAATCTATATGGAAGAGAGCACATTGAATTCAGTGTCGACGCCAACACGGGGCAAGTGGGAGAAGGCATATTAACAGGGTTCTAAGGATACAGTCCCAGTTTAACCACGCCTTTTTTGCTAGGAAAGATTATTTTCATTATAGAAACACATACCCTATTCCTTAAAGAAATGCCCTTCTATTTACCATTCACGATGGATTTTGTTTCTTATAATGTAGCATGAAAGCGTTTAAGTTGAACTTTTACGTGTGTAGTAAAATCATGGTTAAAATTTACAGTAAAATTTGATACTTGAAACTGTGCAGGGAAGGTATTTGAAATCCATTGCAAAAAGCTGTTCAGACCTATGAATTGTAGGCAATATTGATAAGTTAAGTCCTAGTCGCGCAGCCATTGTGCTAGGGCAGCTATTTTCCGTTAAAGCAACTGATACACAAAATAAGAGAGCATTTCCGCGGAATGATGCACAGTGTGGTTTCATTCAAATAGAAGAAAGCAAGATTCGATGATTTGGCAATGTTGAACTTTCACGAAAAGCGAGCAGATTCGATATCCTTTGTAAACATCCTTAATTATGTCGTGTGTAGGGGAATTTTTCTGTTCCCTTCGTTTAGCCCTTCCTCCGTTATTCCAAGAAGAAGTTTTGGAATATTGATTAGTCTTCCCACTCATAACGTGCCTTAATCCTCTTCATGCGTGACATTTATTTTATGTTATTAAGACTGAGGTTACTGTTTCAATCCTCATAGAGTGAAGGTTCATCATCTAGCTATTTCACTTCACTCAAGTTTTGCATGATAAGATTTTGCATATGGATGGTATGCTGACGTTTCAGAGTTCATGCGGAAATGATTTCTTTCAAGCCTTAGCTAGAACATACTAGCTTACATATATTGATTTCCTGGAGATAATCTATTTTGAATAGAAAGGTATCTGTTGAAGACTAACCTCAGAAATTGCATTTCCCAGCTCTCTGGTGAACCAAACATTCAAAATTTCCCTCCTAACCTCCAACCATGGTGGCGCCTTTGGAGAGAACTCCAAAACAAGTAGAAGCTGGCACCTTCATTGAACTTAAGAGGTCTGCTGGGTCATAGCTTTCAGACATGCTTGATAGGTGACTGTAAACGTATGGTTCAGTATTTTTCTTGAAAGCATCAGATTGAGATCAGCTATAAAATAAAGCTGTCATTAATAAAGCAAATCAAGCATGTAAACCAATCCTAAGAGTGCTTTTGCTTGGCTCATCCCCAGATTTCCCAGGCCTGAGTCACCCATAGGTAAAGTATGAAAACTGGTTACCAAGGCAAATCATCTAGGCTCGTTCTCCATTTACTCCCCCCCCCACGCTGGGTGGTTCCTGACCTGGTTGCGTTCCAGGTTACATGGAGCGTAGAAATTCCACAGTCAATTCCGTAATAATAGTAATGTATAATAATAATAATAATAATAATACAATTTATTTACAGTTGGCTGAAGAAATAGCTAAAGCTAATAAAGGCCAACTCTACACTACTTTTACAATATTTTCTAAAAATAACTAAAATGAACAGTCTTAAAAGATAACTATATAATTATATACAGATGCGGCAACTGCATTTAAATCCCTTCCAACTTTTGATTTTCATTTTGAATTCATTGTCAGTTTTTGCAGCTTTATATTGTAAATGATAAGTAACAGCAATTTAGAAGTTCTCGAGCTACCAAAGAGAAATGCTATAAAATGCAAATTTAACTGGTGCTTCCTCTTTTCAGTTTACTTTCTGCACCATTATCTTGAATATTAGCAAACTATTTTTGGCTAATATCCTGCTTTTTTCATTCAAGGGCTAAATGATATTGGCATCTACGAGCTTGGGTGCTCTGGTGACGAGCAATCCATTCTCAAGTGTCAGCATCGCCCATGGTTTCAAGGCAGTTGCCGTTACTACGATATGGCCATTGTTAAATGCAGTAACTGTGAGTAGATTCAATTCAATTGCGTCTTGTACTGTCCTAAACGACCACAGTTGAGGCTTGTGGCACTACAGAAAAACTGAACCCAGAGCTCACAGCAGTAAAAATTTATTTTCACTTCTTTGTGCACTCTTTGCATCCTAAAGCCAGTGTGCTAAGAAGGTATCACCTCTCAATAATGATTACAAACCTAAACAAGTATTGTGAAATGCATTTATCTCTAAAAGCTCCCTTTAGTATGACTTACAATGCTCTTTTCAAGGGGTTGGAGTAAAAGACACATTTTGAGTTGCTACATATACTTTTTAACATGAATGAAGATATCAAACATAACCTTAATATTTTTTACTTTTAAATATACCATGGAGGTACTAGTCCCAACCCTTTAGTATCCATAGAGTTAACATTTGCTATTTTTTCTATTGTATTTGTCATTATTCTCTTTCATCTTATCATGCTGAAAACATCCGTTGTTGAATTTTAGATGCACCAGATATCCTTATGGATGTGGATGCCATGCGTTCCAGTATCAAAATTGACGTTTGGCCGCTTCGCCAACTATCTTGTTCAAAATCAGAGAACTGCCTCACTACAACAGCTTATAGAAGAGACTCGTATACAAACCCAAAAACCAACACTCGAAGGTTGATGGTTTTCACATCACTGATACTAAACAAAGGCACAGCTGCATTTCGACCAAACAAGCACAAGGACCAATGGGAGTGGCACCAGTGTCACAAACATTTCCACTCGATGGAATATTTTGCTAGATATGACGTCATAGGTAGGTTGCTCCCATCTATGCAATACAACTCAAAATTACATTTGCTCATAGAATCATTCTGAATTAAATATAGTAGTTTGCAAAGGGCAGGCGCCTGGTAAAGAAAATCCCCTTGGAGTAGATTAATTGATAGTTTTCCATGAAGTCGGAAGATTAGAATATGGATAGTCGGCAAATTTACCAAGGGATAACTCCGCTACTGCTGCATTCCAATCTTGGGAATAATATACCCATTAACATTACTGGTATACATTTATTGTTTGTATAGGTTTGTACCAAATGCTTCTTGTACCAATGGGAGTGGCACCAAATGCCAGATTTTGTCCAGTATCACTAAAACTTAGAACTAACCAACTTCCCGTGCCTTCCAAAATTTGATGTATGATGCTGAGTCCAGAAAAAGTCACGGCTCCACAGCGGCGAGCCGGAGGAAGATTTTGCGCTTTATGTTACATTTGAGGAAGAATTTGTAATTTTTATCAACAATCCAGTTTCAGCCATGTTTTCAGTTAATGTGACATCGACTGTGACAGGCATAGCCTTTCCACAGCACTATCTTTAGAGACACACAATGCAGAGTTCAAGAACTTTGGCTAATTTTGATTTTCTTAAAAAGGGAAAGTTTATGATGAAGATTTGACAGCCAGAGGAAGGTTGAGCTTTTTTCTGGACTCTGGTATGATGCTTGACAAAGTATGTCCAAACAAGGAAAATGTTGCAGCAGACTACTTAATGAAAGAGATGATTCCCATTTCATAATAGTCGAGATCTTCAGATGACATTCGACTCATTGATTTAAGTGAAGGGGTTTCGCATCGAATAAGGTATCATAATTGGACGATTGTGGAATCATAATTGTTTGATAAAAGTAAAAGTTAATGGTATAAATAGGACAGCATGAACAAATTCTGAGTTTGCATATTTTATCATTAATTTCTACTAGATGTTCATGGAAGAAAGGTTGCAGAGGGTCATAAAGCTAGTTTCTGTTTGGAAGACTCCCAATGTGAAAAAGGCCTGAAGAAGATGTACAACTGCACAGATAAAGGAGACCAAGGTATATCAGTTGGCTGCGCTGACAATTACGCAAACTCTATCGATTGCCAATGGGTTGACGTCACTGATATCGAAGATGGGAATTACACACTGATGGTCCACTTGAATCCGTCTCGATTGATTGTGGAAAGTGACTATTCTAATAATGTTGCATCGTGCGAAGTTCACTACCATAATTCCAGTGTGACTGTCGGAGAGTGTTCTGCTGGTAAGTAAGTCTATGTTGTACGCCATTGAAGGGAATGTTTTATTCCCTACTGGTTCAGGCGAATAAAAGGTAGTATCATCGCTTCAAGCAATTGACTCAGACTTTCAAAAAGAGAGGGATTGACCTGTTGTTCGGTGTTTTGTAAAGTGTTTATAGGTGTTCTGTATATCAAAATAGAGGTAGGGACAAATTTAAGTGTCAATTTTCTCCACAAATTTTAGAACATTCAATTCGCCAAGTTTTGATGTAAGATGTAGTCGCATGGTTTCCAAACTCTGGTTTTAGCGAAAGTGTAACAATACGAAATGATTGATCACTAAGCTACAAAAGAGATTTTTCCACTGTTCAGCAACCATATATGATGCGTCCACAACTAACTCAACTATTCATCCATTTTTAGGTCAATTAAGCAAGTTATCAGATAGAATCTAAGAACAGAGGCTGTAGACCGCAGGCCCGTGTTTGCTCAATAGCTGTCATTATGTGTAAGCCAAAGTTACGAAAAGAAATATAACCAACTTAATAGATAAATAACTAAGAAACCAACAGACTAACATACTAGTTAACTAGTTAACTAACTAACTGACTAACTAACAAACTAGTCAACCAACCAACTAATTAATTTACCAACTAACTAACTAACAACTAACTAACTAGCTAACTAACTAACTAACTAACTAGCTAACTAACCAACTAACTAACTAACTAACTAGCTAACTAACCAACTAACTAGCTAACTAACTAACTAACTAACTAACTAGCTAACTAACTAACTAACTAGCTAACTAACTAACTAACTAACTAACTAACTAGCTAACTAACTAACATACTAATTAGGTTGCTAGCAAACCTATTATTACGGGCTATTGAGGACTTCTGTGAAAATCCTACGTGGATTTAGCTTATTGGTGTTGAACTCTTTGAAAAGTGCCATATTTCACCGTAGTAAAGTAGATCAATCGCAAGAACGCAACTAATGGGCAATTTCAGCAATTGAGCACAATGTTCTTGCCATATTCCCATCAGTCACTAGAATCGCAGCTGACCCGATAGTTGTACCTATTTGATCTTGAAGAAACGATTTTCTTCATTTTTTGAATTATACAATTCCAGGTACAATATATCTCTACAATACTACCTTTTTGGAAAAAGATCGAATGTCTCGGCACCCTTTGGGTTTATGAGCAGTTTTTTCAGTGTCTTTTTCTGTTTTGCTTTCAGTTTTATATCATATTCGACACTGATTTTCCTCTCAATGAAGATACCCAATATGATCTCATCTTTGGATTTGCAATAGAATTCATGTATAATTCTTTCAAAGCATTGCATCAGCAAATGACCTTTAACAATGATAGAAATATTCTTTGTAATTATTTTACCTATTGCAAATACGACAAAATACAATGATCTTTCTGAGTTACATTATACAACTGTCGAAAATAAGTCTCTACGAACAATTTAAGAACGGCCGATTGGCAAAAATTAGTGCTCACGAAATGTGATGGTTTGTACTCGCAAAGAAAATTAGTCCTCGCGAAAATTAACCCACTTAAGGTAGTACAATCTCTGTATGAGTTTTTGCTTCAGTTTTGAATTACAGTGCATACCGATCAGCGAAAATGATATGATTAAGTTCTTCACTCGACCTAATGGGTAGGATTGGGCGCTTTTATAATATGGTGTATGTTCTTTAACGAGTATACACTCTATTATATGGAATGATCTTATATATCAAGCCTTTCGCTCTTTCCTCAGAGCCATGCAAGCAAAGATCTTATGGTGGTACTGGTTATGGAATGTGCTGCCATTTTCCTTTTGTGCATAAAGGCTTGGAGTATCATAGCTGTGTGTCACTTGGCAAAGAATCTCAGTGGTGTTCAACAACTTACAGCTTTGATACTGATAAAAAGTGGGGCTACTGCAGCGAACAATTATAACTTGCTTTTACTAGCTTTTATGCAAGGCAGAGTTGCTTGTGCCATTTAACTAATAATAGGCTGTTCATATACATCCTCAGTTGCTCATTCTAGTAGGTTTAATGCCTATTTTATGATTGACCGTTATAGACAGAGTCCCAGCGAGCTTTGTTTGCTACTTTTCCACAGTATCTGCTTAAGTCTTCGTATCCGAGGAATGGGCTCTATTTCGTAATATAATATAAACTTATCGAAAGAAAACAGCTTCTATCAATCAAATTATAAACATATTATAGAAGCTGTTGGTATGGTTATTGTTTGATGGTCAGTTGATTACCAATCACAACAATTAATTGGAAGATCATTTGGACAAAAATAGTATGCATTGTTTTCTAAGGGAATATTGCATCCCTAGAATTATTCAATGCGAGGTCGTAATCAAACTAATAAGCTATAATGAAATGTTTTGGTCCACTTCTCATTGTGTATTCTTCGTAATCAAATAATCAAGAAATCTGCCTCGATATTAGCTTTAAGATACAGTGACTTTAGGTCAAATCCAGATTCGAAGGTGCAGGTTTTTTAGGCTTATAGCAAGTGATAGTTTGTATTGTATTGATCAGCCTCCGTCGTAGTATAGATTTGGAGCCATCATAGCGCACAGATGTTCTGAAAGTTGCTTCTATTAATTCCTTTATTAAGTATATAAATCTTTTGCACAATGATTTAAGTAGCTTCAAAGAACATCTGTGCAGTGGCTGTATAAGCAGTAACATGTAAAATTTAACTATAAGTGTTTTAGTACTTATATCCAGGGTTTTGTTAATGTGGAGCTCAACACAAAATGTACAATTTCTACAAACTTTTTGTGAAGTTCTTGTGAGTTTTCCGCGCTTATCACATTATACATCTATTTAGAAAGATTCCGTTTAAAGTAAGGTGTTTTATATACACTTTGTTCCTTATAAACAAAGCACTATTGGTAAGCATATTTTCCCTGCCTGCGTGTAAGGTGCATTTTGTGTGAATGCTTTTTAGTGTCAAGGATTATTCCAGAGTATACTACCCGCAAGAAAAGTGAGCAGTCCTCACTCGTCCTTATAAAAACCCTGCTTATTTCCTATTACTTAAAGCTCCCTCAGCTTAAAGACTAATATTGCATAGACAATGTGAAGTCCTAATGAAGTAAGACAAAATTCAGCCTCGTCACCAAAATACCGCAGTGATTTTAAAGGGTCCACTATATCAAACTTTTAGTGCGACAATTTGGAACAAAATTAAATGGGATCCTGTTTATAAATGGCCTCAGATTCAACAACCCATTGTCGCATTTTCTAGATATCTTCTGTTGCTGAGATTTTCATCTTACCAATGCGTATCGGCCATGCAATGAGTCCGCAACCTTATAACAGCTTTACACCCACAAAATTTATACCTGGAGAGCCAGATAACTTTTTAACGGGATTTAGGAAAAACTGTGACACTACAGCGAGAAAATAAATGACTCGAGTGGGACTCGCACTCACGACCTCGAAGCCTGGGTCATTTATTTTCTCCTACTTTCATTTCAAAATGAATTTGTCTAACACATCACAAGTACAGATAAGAGTTATTATCTCCATGCCATCCTACTGAGTACTTCCTGATCTGTGAAATTAGGTCTTTGGTTTTGTGTTTCCTTGGATGTTCCAACTGGCTGAAAGATTGGACGAAGTATTTCCCTCAAACCCCTCCAATCTTTCAAATCTGAGCACTTAGTCTACATGTTGCACTTTATCAAACACTTGTTGAACAGACTAAAAGTGAAATTTGAGGAATTGTGCATGCATTAAACTGGTCTCTACAATGTTAGCACTGTTTCAATTGTAATTATGACAAGAAACGGTGATTATGATCTCTACGTATTGCATTTAAATTGTGTTGTAATTACGAGGCCTGTTTGATTACTTGATCGATCCAAAAATTAAAGGTTCGTATCATCTGTTGCGCAGTTGTACTGCTTTCACTCGCAAATTTTCAGCATTGGACAGATCATATAGTTGTACATACGGTTTACCATATGAGATACTAAAACATTCGTAGTTATCTGCAAGTAAACCAAAAAATAGCAATTCTCTTTAAAAAGCTAAAAATTCTACTCTTGTAGATAGCAGAATCATACAGTACTGCTATCAGGGCATTTTGGACTGTTTATTACGCTATTATCCGTGAACGATTGGAAGATAACAGCCGTTCATCGGCCAATTAGCACAAACAGAACATCTGCTTATACACCTGCTGTATAAATGAATATAACACTTTCTCATTTGCATTGTATTGAGTAGACGGTAACGAGCACATTGAGACGCTTGCCTTTATTGCCTGTCAAAATATGTAGCCCCTCCCGATTCTGATGATGGGTGTTCCTCTAAAGTATCATTTAAAAGTATCTAGAATGCGTATAAGTACATCAGTGCTATAATCTCTGATATTTGAGCTGAGCTTAGATTGTTTGTTCCAATTTGAGAGCACGTCTGTATAGATAAGCGCATTTACTTTGACTGACTGCAGCTATGCTACTCTGCTTCAGCAAAAGGTCTCCAATGGTGAAAAAGAATCGCGATGGTAATTGTAAAGTGGCCAGGACATGGTCTCCTGAGCTGAGGGAAAGGGATAGGTATGGAAGGAGATGGCACGATGGCGAAGAATACACGAGAGTAGGAGACGAATATAGGCCAAAGTACATAGAGGAGGATGATACTAAGAAATGGGAAGAAGAGGGCTACGGAAGAAGTAGAGCCACTCGAGATGTCTATGGCACGACTGAAAATCGGCAATTCACAGTGAAGAGCGAAAGAAGACGCAGCCTTGGAACAGAAGCAGAACAGGATGACGTTCCATCAGGGAAGACTACAAAGGCTCTTGTGCACAAAGACAGAATGTCCAAAACTGCTGAGTCATTCAGGTATTTTATAACGTTCTTGAAATCCTTATCCCAAGAGAACATTGGGTATATTTATATCTAAGACCAACTTTTCATAAAAGAGCAATAGCAGAACTAGATTTGTATTTAGATAAGACTTCAGACCTTTTTATATCCAATTTCCAGTTAGAATTCTGATTCCTAAAATTATGACCAATTCCAATTGTGATGGAACGGTTTATTCAAGCAGTTACCTGCATCCCACAACTAGTATTGGCAACTACAGGTAACTGTAAGTCGACCATGTCAGCGAATAATTCACATATAAGAATCAACTTCTGTGTCCTCATAGATATATTAACATATACTGTTAAGACAGAGTCAAGAGAAGCCAGAGCTCCACGGATGTGAGCCAGAGGAAGATGTTGGTTTTATGTCATATTTGAGGAAAGTTTAGTTAGTTAAATTTAATCAGCAATACTGTTTGATTGAAATTCTAAGTTCATATAACAGTGACTGGGAATGTCATTATTAGTCTAAAATACTAGTTCGAAGCAAAGTGCCAGAATTAAGGCCTAGCATTTCACTTTAGAATGGAACTTAAAACTGAATTCCCTTGACTGAGTACCTTCAGTTTAGAGATTGTGTGCGCTTTTGATTTACATTTGGTTGCTCATCCGAAACCAAAGAATATTATGTACAAGTTACTCCTATTACCACGAAGGCTCCGGCTGACAGTTCTTAATGTTTCCAAAATTTTGAGGATGAATTGTTCTTAATGTGTTCTTAAATTATTGGGCAATATAGACATTAGACGATATAGACAATAATAGATTTTTATGAAACAGGTATTAGTTTTAATAATATCAGCAGAAGACGAAAGATATACGTTCTTACAGATCTATAAGTCTTGCCAAAAGTCTTGGTACACTTACGGCTTTTTACACACGGTGTTTCAAGGATTTAAAATTGGAAAACATTATAGAGCTTAACAAGTTTGATATCAGTTTCAAATCATTTTACGACAGTGCTTCAGCCTCAGCTTGTTCTTAAGTTGTTCTTAACCTCCCATCAATTACGAGGCTCGTGTTCTTATGAAATTGTTCTTATAAAAACACAGTGTAACTGTAGTCACTAGACTATATAGTGTCATATCAAGGGAATTAACTTGAGTTATGTCATTAGAGTTTCATACTAGTTTAAAAAATTCAAGAATTCTGTGAAGCTTTCTGCAAATATTGCTGACCATGGGAACTATGCTCATAAGTGCCAATACTTTTTCCACCTCTGTGCTACGCTTGGTCGCAATTTTGGAATAGAGTATATTACAACAGTGAAGAACTTTCCAATACAACAAAGAAGAACCTTCCGACTTTTAAATTATACAAATTTATCTTCAAATTCATATAATTTCTAGGTCCAGTATGCTCTGGAAAGACCTTAATCCTTCGAAGCTTCCTAAAGGGAATGAGGTTCAATCAACTTTCCCACCAAATCGATATAGCATCGTCCCCGAGATTCCTGCACAAGTTTGTCCAAATCCAATAGTGGCAACAAAGAAGCCAAAATTTCGCGTTAATCTCGATGTTAGTCACTACGCACCAAACGAAGTGGTCGTTCAAGTCGAGGACGGATTTCTGACCGCAGAGGGCAAACACTATTCTGAATCGGATTTTGGATTCGAAACATGCGAATTCTACCGAAAGTACCCACTACCCGATGGACTAGATAGCTCAGACATCTCGTATAAGATCAACAGCGATGGGATTTTAGTAGTTACGGGAGGAGCGATTACCGAAGAACATAAAATCAAGCAGAACACATTGAACAATGAATGCAAGAGATCAAATGCCTTGCAGAATGAGAGGAGATACTCCTCATATGATAACTATGCCAAGGAAGCTGCTAGTAAGGTGGAGAGCTCTCAAAAACAAAAGGGTGGATTCGGCGATTTTAAATTGGTTGAAGGGAACTGTTACGTCCTTCTTGTTAATGTAAATGGATATGCTCCAGAAGAAATGAAAGTCAAAGTTGTTGGGAAGGAGATATCAGTGTATGGGACAAAGAAAGTTGAGGTAAATGAAGGAAACGAGAAGAGAGTTATCCACAAAGAATTTACAAAGAAGTTCTATGTTCCGGATGATGCCGATGTTGAAAGCATCGTGTCAAGGATGACTAGGGAAGGACATCTAAAAATAAAATGCTCAAAGATCTAAGGAGAATTCACTTCATGACAGTTTTAACATTCAAATCCTTCAACATATGGAATGAAAATTATATATATATATATATATATATATATATATATATATATATATATATATATATATATATATATATATATATATATATATATATATATATATATATATATATATATATATATATATATATATATATATATATATATATATATATATATATATATATATATATATATATATATATATATGTATGTATGTATGCATATGTATATGAATTCAGTAGCTTGCAAGCAACCAGGATTTCTCCTTTTACACATATGTATGTATATATATGTATGTATGTTGGTGTCTGTATATTTTTATAATATTGCTATTAACTTATCCCCACGCCATGCAATGACTAGAATATTGGGGGCATTTTTAAGCTTTCTTAGCTTGCATATCCTTGTCATTATATAGGATATGGGGCTCAGTCTAAGCATCTCAACAAATAAGCCCCATGGGTTGGCTCATACAGTAGTAAAGTAGAGTATGAAACTCCAAGGAGACAAATCACATAGTACTACAATAGCTCCCCTTAAATTCATGTCAAAATTACACTGCAGTCTACTAAAGTGCCTAGCAGAAGATATTGAAGAACACTCTTTTAGCCTACAGGATATGCAAGATTGCAGTTACATGATGAGAATTTTATGGTAGAACAGTATAAATACAAATTATCTGATTTCATTTTTCAGCATGTATTTACACACAGATATGTGTGTGTGTGTGTATATATATATATATATATATATATATATATATATATATATATATATATATATATATATATATATATATATATATATATATATATATATATATATATATATATATATATATATATATATATATATATATATATATATATATATATACACATACACATACAACTAGAACCAATAACCAAGACATTTTTAAAGAAATAAATAGATACTCAAGAAAGAATTCTAACTTTCAAAACATTTCAGCACAAGCCTTAACTTGCAAAAGAAATAAGAGACTATAGTTTTGTTTACTTCTGGTGAAAGCAATCATTTGTAGCCTTAAAAGTTATTTCAACTCAAAAGTTACAAAAACAAGCTCTAAGATCCAACAGAAAGTAAGAAGTATATTTCATTCTAGAAGTATTTTGAAAATTTCTATTTCTTAACTGTAAAATTATTTGAAGCACATACATCCTATCACTTGAAATGTCTATTCATTCTGATACTCTAAAATGAAAAGTGCTGATAGGGGGTGGGGGTATTCAACACAAAAATTGGGCCCTTGAACATTATATTTGATCAACTCAAGGTAACTTGGGTTTAATAAAAAACCTGCTTGAAATTTTTGTATGGAAAAGCATCACAATTGGAAATCAATTAGTTTCACTTGTTTATTAAGAGCACAAAAACTATGCTGGTATTGAAGATCAAACTCTGGTGCACTATTGCTTGATAATTAAAGTTAACATGGGCCATACTTATAAGCACCACACAAATTACTTAAGATTGAGCTTTTCAATAAGTCTACTAGCTTCAACCTCTTTAATTACATCCATATATTTAAACTTATCTGGGTCTTTGTTAAACATATAAACCAAATTAAATCTCTCTTCATCTGATGTGGCATAAAACATCTGTAATTGCTGGGCAAGGCACTGTGCTTCCAAAATATTTAATTTCTCTTGATCAATTTCACCCAGCATTAACACAATTCCTTTGTCATCCTTTAACTCCGTATAATGAGTAAGGTTCATTTGCCATGGTGCATTTTCACCATGAGCTTGATAGCTCAACAATGACGTGAAAAAACATTGGTTATCTTGAAACTGTGCCAAAATAAACTCATATCCTTGCTCCTTGACAAGTGGATAAATAAAAGTAGGGCATTCCTGTGCCCTTGAATATATCCTTTCATATATGTCTTTTGGAATAACTGCACTTATTGACTGCTTGCTCTTGAAATACTCTTTCCAGATATGACCAATTTCTTCTTTGTTTTTGTCATGCAACTTTTCCAATTTCAAAATATCATTAAGATCTTTAGGTAGGGATGACTGATCAGCCACGAGTGTGTCTCCTTTAGATTCCATCTTTTTCTCGAGATTTTTCATATGATTCTTCCACCTATTTGCTTCATAATTCATTCTGTAAGATATCTCTTCCGTTGTTACAGGCCTAGATGCACCAGTCTTCTTAGCTTCCTTTATTTTCTCTGCGTATTTATCATAAAAAGGGTTACTTTCAAGATCGTTGTCCTCATCCTTCGATGGTGGGCCTAACCTCTGGGATGATACGGATAATGCCCTTGACCATAATACATTCTGAGGGTAAGAAATAGTTTTCCATAAACCAGTCACTTCTCTCGAGCAAGAAGAAACGCTGACCTCTCCACCACATTTAGGTATAGCTTTGAGTATTCCTTGAAAAGTCCTGCTCAACTTCGTGACCCTTACAAAGGAAGCCATCTTTGAAAAGAGGCCAACATAATTTTTGACTGCCTGTGAACAGCACGCTGAACTGCCACTAGGAAAGTTCATCTACCCTTTGGTCCCGAATAAACGGGGATCGTTATAGGCGGGGGGTTGGAAAATTCTCAAGACGAAATAAGCCAGGGCTCGGAATAAGCGGGGGTTGGAAATTGCTCTAAAGTGCTACCAGTCTGTTCTGTTTGTATACAGAAACCTCAATTAAAACTTTTGCAAATAATGCTCACTCTTTATTTGGTTATGACTGCAGCATTCATCAAACTTACATATTGCAACTAAAGAAATTCAAACTCAGTAACTTAACTAATAGGAATGAGGAGTAGGAACGTCTTTCGAAAAAAATAAGCGGCTGGGGACGCATATTCGAGACATATCTATCTATAGTTGCTATGCAAAACCTATGAAGCAGAATAGGTATTTACAACTTAGAGTTAGGTACGGTAAATTGTTAAGGTGCCCAACATCAGGGAGAAAGTAAGCAGCAAAAGAAGGGAATTCTTAACGCAGCTATTATTGGACAGTTTATGCCTTCAGCATAAAACGGACTTGCATGTACAGACACTTCAAGTTGCACTAGCTAGTAGCTACCAGGTACCGTGGAACAGGGGGGGCTGGGGGAGGGGCTATAGCTCCCCCCACTTTTTTCGAAAATAAACAATAATGTTTTAAAGAGGTCAAAAGAATTCACTAATGATTGATTACTGTAGTTTTTCCGGTACTCAAAGGCGGCATCTGAATTGAGCACTACGTTTTTTGTTAAATCGTGACGTCAATAATAGAGTAATATAGCCACTTCGCTAAATTTTAGCCCCCCCCCCCCCCCACTTTCAGACTGCTCCGCGGTCCCTGGCTACAGGCACAGGCAGATCAGGTAAGCAGTTGGCATAATAATTTATTTTTTATTATTAAATAGATATTTTTTTCCACAATATTTATAGAATGATCCTCTAAAATTCCGAAAAAGATATCTTGCGAGAAAAGATATCCCTTTGTGGACTGTTGGCATGGTTAGGTAGAGTGGCAATTCCTTCCCTAGCCACCTTTACAGGCACCCATCTATATAGTCAGTGAGCGAGCATCAAAATCTAAAAATCTACTCCATGGCCATAGATGTGCCATGGCCCGAGGTGAGCTACATTTGTTTTTAATAAGCATGCAAATTTTTGAAAATAGGCTAAAGTATGCTTAGCAAGGAAACTCAGACAGGGTTAAAATATGCTTAAATTATGCTTATTTTTAGAAAAAGGTTAGATCTAAGTTTTTATGGTACGTGAAAAGGTTTCAAGGTTAAGGTTGATTCAATAGATTTAAGGTAGTTCACTACTCGAAAAACTAACTTTTTCCCCATAAATAATAGTAATATGAAAACTGGTATACATATACAACTTTTTATGTAGATTTCAAATATTTGGTCAAATTTTGAAAAATTGTCTTGGTTTCCATGGTAACAGGCAAACAATAGTCTGAAAGTGACTTGTTTAGCAACTTCAAATTTTTTTCAGCATTCCAATTCTATGGATACTTTTAGCTAAAGTCTGTCCTAGAGGGATAGTATAGTGCAATGATCTACTTTATTTCCAATAAATGCTCAATTAACTGACTTTTTTATAGATTTTCCTCAAATGTCCCTTTTTGCAAAAATTGTTGTCTCATTCTCAGGGGAACTGCAACTTGTACAAGTTCATTGGAAGGAATTTAAGGCCAACAGTGCACTCTCCACTTATTGTGCATTAATTTGATGTATAATTGTCCTATATTGAGTAAAGAACCTTGATTTTTTGAATGTGCTAAGGTTACTAGGTCTGCGAAAATATAGCTTTTGAGAAAACTGCCATTCAAAAATTCCAGTAAGTCTAAATGGGTTACCTTAAGCTAACTGGCTTATAATGCCTCATTGATGAATAGAACAATAACTGTAACTGTCTGCTACATTATACAGAAGGAGTTTAGGGCTATTTAGGAACAAAATTATACATTATCATTGTGCTAAAGATACAGGTCAATAGTCAAAAGAGCCAGCCGCATATGAATCACCCTCCTTACTGGCTGTATTGCTCTGTTTTGCAACATTTTTAAATTTAAGGTGTCTTCTTCTTTTCTTGCTTGGTTCATTAGATGCTTTTTCAGCTCTTTTAATTCTTTTAATAGAGTCAGAAGTAGTATGTCTGTCAAGGTACTTTCCTGGTGTCAAATGTAGCATCTGGCACAAAACTCTGTTAAAAGTGGAACCCATGGTAAACTGGCAGGCAGCTAATGCAACAGCTGTTGTAATGGTCCTCTTGCCTACAAAAGTTGTCTTGGGGCAGATCTTCCAAATTAGATTGTGGAAGGACTCATTAGGGTTCTGTGTTCTGTTATGTGCACATCTTTTTAGCAAATCTGGTTCTGACAGGCGCTGAAACACAGGTACAAGTTTCTTTCCAACATCTGGGGGTAGTGTCTCATGGTCTTTATGGGGCCCTGGAATTTGATCTTTGGCTAAAGACCTCTGCCAAAAGCACCATGAAGACTCACCAGGAGGGCAATGTGCATGTTTAGGATACTTGTCTGTAGATGAAAGGTGTAACAAAATAGCCATAATCCGCCTTTTCAAAATCTGAATATCACTTGAATGATCTTTTATTGCTCGGCCATAATAATTTTGAATCTTCTTTATTTTTATTTCAGTCAGCTTACCTTTCCCAGAAATGGACTGCTTTTGTGCCTTTGCTGTTGCTACAAGAGTACGTAGAGCAGTGCCCATTCTTTTAGAAACATGATTAACACAGTCTTCCTTGTCAATATATACATTTTCTCCATATGGCTTTAAGGCAATAATGGCATCATAAGACTTACTATCCCCATCAGATAGCATAGTGGTGTATCTAAACTTGTTCTTTACAATTGATCTTTTCCAAAGACGTTCAGCACACTCTGCCTCCATAGCATTTGCAGTCCCATCAAAATTCTTTGGACAATTTACTGCATGTTTTGCTTTCCATTCAGCATCTACTGCCAATCCTTCTGCAATTTTACATTTGTTACAATAGTTAGAGAGTACTTCAAAATCAATAGGAAAACCTGTAACCAAATCAATAACCGAGGCAACACCATTATGTGAACTATGTCCCCTCCTTTGCCAAGACCCATCGAATGAAACAGAGATGTCTAGAACTCCATCCTTGTCAGGCTCAATTCCTATGTCATGGTAGGCTTTTACTATAGCATCTCTTGACTTTATGGATAAATCATTAAACGTTTCAAGACAGCAGGATTCAATTTTCTCTAAAGTCTTTGTGTACCCTCCTTGACTGAGGCAATGGGGCATGTTCATTACTCCACACCAATGCTTAATATTTGAAAAGCCAGATCCAATACCCCTGAATGCCAAAATCGAACGAATGTTGATGTCAAATGGAACTGTTGCAAGATTAGATCCTCCAACTCTTTCACAGAAGAATCGCTTGTCCTCAAAGCCGCTACAGTTACTACAAAATGTCTTCGCTTTTGTCGAAAACCCAGAACTATTTTCTGGCAACAAATCTAAGCTCAAGCCTGCCATCTTGCAATTGGGACAGAGCAATTTTTTAATAAGGTCCTCTAGAACTGACTTCTGTATGATAAAGTAACAGTCACTGTTGTCATCATCTTGAAAAGTAGTTGGTGCTGTTGGGTCAAAGTCAAAGTTTAGTCCAAATGCACTAAGTTTCCTTGCACTAGCTGATTTCATCTCGCGATGACTCTCCATTTCAACAACCTGATCCTCTACAACGAAGCCTTTCATTCTTTCCACTTGTCGTCTGATTTCACGTCTTTTGTTTGCTTTTTTCCTACCTCCAATAAATGAATGTCTTGTCCTGTACTTGGTTCGCCCCATGTTGACAAATTATATCAGTTAGAGACCAAATTAATAAGACTGTAACTATAAATCTTAATGGCCAACTGTCTTGTGGTATGGGACAGCGAGGTAAACAAGAGACCATCTTTGTATCACGTGCCTCATAATAACCAATCAAAATGGAGATCTATTACAACTGACCAATAAGCGTAAAGCCTTACGTCACTTCCATGGAAACCGATTGTTTAGTGTGTGTCACATTGCAAGACTTTCCTCAGGATAGGTAAACCAGACACATTATATAAGCCCATAAATGGACCGGTGAAACATAGGGCTTCCAAATGATATATAGCTTTCTATGAGAAAGTACGCTGATCCGACAATAATAACAAATAAATTTTGCTTAAAATCAAGTTGATGATCACAGATTCAAACCAAATTCCAACACCCTCCGCAACTAAATCGGCCAAAGTAAGTAATAAACGGCCGATTATCGGCATAAAAATTTGAAAGATAACTCTTAGATAACTATAGGTATTGGATATGCAAAAATAAAAAAACTGAAATTTTCACTCAAAAATTCACTTTTTCGAGTAGTGAACTACCTTAAACTGGTTGATTCAAACATTTTGTATGCAAAAAAACACAATTTTAAATATGGATTCTTTTTCCCCGGGAATTATGACACTTTCTGATGTTTTGTTTGTTTCAAAAACCTCAGAACTAAAAACGACACTACAAAAGTATAAATACCAAGGCTGGGGAATATGCTTAGCATATGCTTAAAAAAATGTCCTATTTGAGCCTGGATATGCTTATAAACGCTATGCTTATAAAAAAAACATGTATGAGACGACTATCTTCGAACTGGCGATGGGCCATTTGTCGTGTGATTCCCCTATGGTGACTAATTCCCATGATGCATAGCTTTATCTTCGGTGCCAAAGAGAGGGAAAAATAAAATCGTTGAATGCTTAACGAGGTAAATAACAGTTCGTCTTTCGAACTGACCATTGGCTAAGGATGCCTAAAAAAAAGAAAGTGTTACTGAAAAGCCGTTTAGCTGAAGCTGATCTAGAGACAAGCGATGGTAGGAAACCTTCTAGCGTTTTTCCTTAGTAAGGCAGGGGGTTTTCAAGGACCCTGGCCCCTTGTTGCGTAGTACGCATTACGACAGTTGCTGCAATAATTGAGTTAACTGTGTAATCATAGTGAAGCCAGCAGAGTTTTCAATGATGTAGCTTTACTTTGTAGCAGTTAAGCTGCTTATTTCCATATCACGCACAATGCTTACAGTAGACTTCACTTGCAACTCAAACCAGGGCGGATATAGTAGAAAAGAAAGACGATATGACAGGGCGATATGACTTCATTTATAGCTTGTTTAGTGAACTAATAGTTTTCATCCATCAAGTCAAGTTTTCAGAAGCAGAGAGACCTGTACCCAATATCGTGGCTTTCTTTTCACTTCTGTTTTAACTGCAAATAGCAATTGGTTTTTTAATTCAAACTCTCTTGAGCATTGCAAAATTCAACATACAATATTTGAATTGAAACTTGGAATTTGGATATGGCAATAATTACTTATTATGGATAGCAGATATAAATTTGATATGTTGGGGGTGTTTTCATAATCTTTATGTAGCGACATCTCAGTCTGAATGATTTGTTCTCAAATGGATTTGTTGTCATAGTCAGTTGCATCTCAAGAAATGTTGGCCTAAGTTAGGTTTTCTTCTGTATCATATTGTGAAGTAGATTATTCCATAGAGACATGTTGGAAAATACTGTATCTCCCCATTATGTATGTACCCTCTTTCAAACCACTGTTCTTTTCTCATTCTTTTAAATCACAATTTTTTTAATTTGAACAATAGGCAAGCAGTAGAGATACAGCTTTATAGTACCTAAATTACAAATAACAATAAAATTATATGATTGACAACTTTTTAGCAAAACTGTTGTGTAAAAATTTGAAAGAGATTTTCTATTAAATGTTATCCAATACAAGCACCTGATAGTAATAACAGTTAGCTATTTACTGTGTCTGTGTGGCTGACATACTTATATATGCAGAATTGCAGGTAGCAGCTTTTCTACAAGTGATGCTTCAAAGGATCATAGAATTTAATCATTGCCCAAAGATGTGAAGTTGAATGGACAAAAATTTTGTTTAGTTTATTCTATGATGTAAAGCAGATCTTCAGACAACAGTTTGCATCAACAACTTTTCCTCTTTGCAACAGATTCTAGTCAATTTTCAAGCATATGGCTTCTCTGTGCTTTCTCCATGATGAACAGATAACCAATTTTGTTTAATTCTTATAATATTACTTTTGATTTTTTGCATTTGTTGTGATAGCTAAATCTTCACCAACCTTTTCTGTGAAGCATCTGCGATTACATACACCAATTGGCAGAGATGGTGTGAGAAAAAATCATGGCATTCTCACACCATATTTTATGTATTGCACATTGAGAAATAAAAAGAAAATGCATACAGTCTGTATTGAATCTACAATGGTCTAACTTTTTCCTGAAAATCAGAATTATACATATGCCATTCTGCACTCAATAGCTCTTACACCATGTGATGCATTACACTTGAACCATTTTGATCACAGAGAAAGTTGCTTCGCCATCAAATTTGATTAACCACTGTTCTCTGCTATATGCTTCTAAGCATCATTTAAAGTATAACTGCTCAGTCTTCTACCCTCTTCCTCATTGCATGTTTGTCAACAAGTCTAAGTGAAAAAAGCCAATATGCATACAACCCAAGAAAAATCTCAACACACTAGCTTTGTCATTAATATCCTGGAAAACTGATAATGCTTGATTAGAATTTGAAATGGTGTCAAATACAACTTCTTGAGTTAATAATTCTGGTGTAGTATTGCCACCAGAAGGATCAATCGATCAATTAAATACTTCCTATGATTCACTCAAAGTATTTTGGAAGATCTTTCTGAGTGATTTTGCTTCTGTTATAGATCAAGCTGAAGCTACCAATCGAACACTGAGATCCAGAGTCAAAACAAAAGTCAAGCCACCACTCCACACTACCCAGAAGGTACTGTATTGTGCTTAGTTTATCTTTCACTGATTGTACAATAGACACTCATTGTATTCACATATGTTGTTTTTAAGTAGGATTAAAAATATGAGGCCCAAATCATTGGGTAAACTTGTAATCTAGTGTATAAAAATTTTTGATAGGACTGTCATGGAAATACAAAGTAATTCAAAATTAGAGATAGAGTATGTATGATATAGCCAGAATACCGAGGAGCATTTTTTTAAGAAGCAAGTCTTAAGACTGCAATGCAGTAAGCACAGCTAGTAAGCAGGCTGACAGATGGTAGCAAGTATTGATTTTGATAAGAGTTCATGACATCCTCATGTTTTTATTTCCATAGAACTTTAACAGCATGTTATAATGTTCACTTGTCGGTTATTAGATCATTTTTGAATGATTATAGAAGACATTCTTGTTCATCTCTGCACCTTGCTAATTTAAATCTACTTAGTATACCTACCTGTCTACATTATTTGGAATAATATGTACTATTCAGTTTATAAGAGTGGTTACATGATATTCTTAAAACAGTTCAGCACTTTAATTAGGTAGTTTAACCCTAAGAGATGTTTTTCACTCATTGCCTTTTTTATTTCCAGCAATTTCTGATGTAAGCAATTCTTTGTGAGCAAGGAAGTTCAACTCACTCTAGCATAGTTTTTTATTTCCTATTTTGTCATAGCTCACATGTTTATTTTTTCAATTTGTTCTCTCCCATTTAATGTGTTATCATTATATTGCAGTAGGAGTCACTCTGAGTATCATTTGTGTATTTTTGATCAGTTTCAAAACCTGTGCTTTTCAAGTCAACAGAACAAATTACTTCTTTCTGTTGACTGGTTTATTAGCTCAGTGCAAAATGATGGCATTTATCTCTGAGCACAGAGAGTCAGTTTAGATTCATAACTAGTATTTCATATTGCACTGCTTTCTCATTCTCATTTGTCTTCATGAGTACCAACTAGTAGTTATATCATATTCAGGCCTTTCAATGAGTAGATTTAATGCATGCTGCCAATTGCGCACATGGGATCATTTGCACGCGTTAAACATTCAATTCCTTGGTACTTGGATTTACATCTTTGATAAAGCTGGCATGAGCGACATTTTGAGTGTGTGAACTGAGCTGGGCACGTACCTGCACGCTCATGTGTGATTGCTCGCATCTCATTGAAAGGCCTGCATATTATAAGTGTAACTCCATGGTTCCAAGTATCATACCACATTTGAATGTAAGATTTGCTTTTGCTGCTACGGATAAGTATGTCCAGTTTACATACCTTCATTTAGGTAAACCTGCATATAAGGACAATTTAATTAAGATTGAAATTACTTGACAAGTAAAGTGATCAGTAGCTTTTGCATACACTCAGAGGTGGGAAACATTTTCTTCTTTCTGGGAGCCCATGAATCTCACTCATAAATCCCTGCAGATAGACATATACAATTTATAATATAATTTCAGCAGATAGGCATATAATGTCTATTTGTGCATGTTTGTGTATTGCTTATCTATCATTCTATTTTTTATAGATTGATTTCTAAAATTTCAAGCGAAGAGAGTTAGCTTGAATTATGTCACTAGAGCTACATACTAGCTTTGCAGCAATTCAAGAATTCTTTGAAAGCCTCTGCAAGTATAGCCAACCAAAAAATTTTTGGGAACTAGGTTCCCAAGTCCCAATACTTTTTCCATCTCTGGTAGACCAACATGGGTGTATATGAAATAAAATTTCAATTGATGTTTTATCCTGTGCAAGTATTTCGACTTTTGCAAATCAGTTGGAACTGTGTATTATTTAATTGATGTACATGGTGGTCTAGATGCTATTCCAATTCAATGCCTCACTTGTTTCCAATACTTTAGATTGGGAAACAGAATAAAACCAACATTTTGTCCAATGAAGAACAACAGCAATCAGAAAATGGATATGATGCTGATTCAGAACTTGACCAAAAGCAAGATTCTTGTACAGACTCAGATATTGCTGAAAGATCATGCAAGATGGTTATAAGTACAGATTCCGAGAGTGAAAGGAGTGAAAAAGGACGACAGAAACGAAAAATCAAGCGGAAAGGGAGGGTAGGAACACGCTCTAGGGAAGACTGCTTTTGTGCACCATCTACTGAAAAAACTGACAAAGAGAATTTCACTCCACCAGATAGTCATTCCACCCCCTCAACTGGCCAAAAAGTCGTTCGTAATTTAGATGATTCCTTGTTTGGCTTTAACAGGTTGGAATCACCGTTGCCATTTTCTCCTGTCTCATCGATATCATCTAGGGGGAAACCCTCGCCATCCAGATCAATAAAGCCAAGTTCATTTTCAGTATCGAATCGTAAAGGGAAAAGGAAAAGCGAAGGAATGTTTGAGCTAACATATGAAAATGAGAAAAAAGGAAAAAAGAAGAAGTCAAAGAGAGAGGTACATGTTAATCTTTACTTTTCTTGTTAATAATGGTATTGGTTCATGCAAAACAACAACTTGAGGAGTTAAATTCAGCCGGGAGCCTGTTGTTTGCCACTTACGAGAAATTATAGTTTGTATCATTTGGTAAATGGATACAAGCATCATCAAGTTGTGCTAGTCCATGTTTTGATACAGGCCGTCTGAGAACTGTTGTGGCGCCAGGGGCAAATGGAAACGCGAGGGCTCCTGATAACGTCATTATTTAATAAATTGGATTGTTATTACAATCCCCAAAGAATCATTTCATAACTTTTTAGAGCTCACTTAGGCTTTGGATCTGGATATGATCTGGACCTAGCAGCGGTATGGATGGAACTATCCTACACATACAGAAATGCCCATTAGATGATTTCTGCGAGCTATTTAGCAGCCGTTGGTTTCGCGACGAGCATCTGGGCATCGTAATACAATAGAATCCCAATAACTCGAATCCCCGATAACTCGAACATTCGCTATCTCGAGCCATTTTGTTTATTTCCGTATGGGCTATTTTTCTCTCGATCATTCGAACTTCTTACAATGAGAAGGATAAAATAGCAACAATATAAAATCGCTGTGGTATTTTTCATATTTCTTTAAACTAAGTTACTGTTTCAAAACTGATGCAAATGGTTTCAGTTACCAGGTACTTTGATGACGTATTTAGCTACAGGATGACCTTGAATAAAGTAAAATTCGGTCGTAGCAGAATGTCCAATATCTCCTTGTCTCAAATAACCAATAACATTTTGCCATGTAGGACACATACTGCAAAATTATCTACAGAGTTTTCTGCTTCAAAGCGAACAACAGATCTTGAAAGAATACATGCTACAGGGTTGCCACCAAATCAGGGAAATCAGGAAAAATCAGGGAATTTTATGTTCAATCAGTGAATATCAGGGAAAAGAGAGATTTTTTGAAAAATCTTGGAAAATTAGGGGAGTTGCTCCCATTTTCACAAAAATAGCATGTTTCATTAGATCCTGTCACTTTGACATATTTTACAACTCCTACTTCCACTGATTATCACTTTACTTTTGTGAAATTTAATTTGTCAATTTTAGTAGGCGACAGCACTGCTTTATTCAAAATGTTCAAACACTGTATGTGTAGGAGACAGAAACACGATGTTTAGTTCAATGTTAAGCTAGAGTAAGCTATTTAGGCATACCCCCGTGTTAGTGAAAAGAAGTTGTAGTACGCAGTAGACAAAAGGAGTAATTACCCCCGAGTAATGAAGGAATAAAAGTGATCAAACGCTTCTGTTTTGCTGATTAGAAGAATTATGTGTTTTTTGTGTTTCTAACTCTTCTCCAATGCAACTGGACGTTACATATGGGTTTGGAGTTGAGTTAGAAATTCAAGAAATTTTCACTTCATTTGATTTTCAATACTTTCTTACTTTAGATTTATTCAAATTAAACGGGGTAAAACATATTAAAGCAGTATGATGCTTAGGTTTTCGAATGATTTTTGGCAGTATGTGATCTATTTTATTCTGGCAAAAGTAATTTTGTGGCGGATGTTTGTGTAGTCCTAACAGAAAGAGCAACATCAGTTTTCATGTGGGGGCCAAAGAAATGTATCTCTACGTTTGAGTGGAAGTGAAAGTTTTATGTCTCACAGCTCTTTAGCACAAGCCCATCAGCAGCTTCCTTCCACCTCAGAAGCATTCCTTTCTTAGAAATAAAATGAAAAAAACAGGTGCAGTTCTGTGTCTTAAGAAGCCAACAATTGGAATGGCGAAAAAGAGGGGCAAGGCTCTTCCTAGCCCCATACCTGTCCAAGGAAGTCATAAATTGAGAGTTTTAAGAATATCAGGGAAAATCGGGGGAAGTGAGTAGGATTTTTATGAAAATATCAGGGAAAATGGGGGAATTTATGCTCCTAAATAGTAGTAGCAACCCTGTGTTATTCACCACACATGATGGGGAAATTCGAGTAAATTTGAACAGAATGACTGTATTACAACTAGGACAGTGGAGAGAAAAGCATAGGAAACCGATATTTGAAATTCCTTTCACTGAAGAATTTCGAATTTGAACTTATCTTCCGTTCTCTTCCAGCCCTATACTATTTTGCTGTTGTTGTTGATTGCATAAAAACTCCCGATAAGTCAAACAAATGACTACATTTCCTTAAGTGTAATATTTTCCGGAGCGGCGATAGCTCGAACTGTTTTCCTTGGTCCCTTGAAGGTTCGAGTTATCGGGAGTTTACTGTACACATCAAAGGCTGTTTCGGGTGGCAGTCACTAGGGAACTATTTTCGCACACATACACGAATCTCGATTGTTGAACACATTGCTTTTAACAGCATGCACTCGATCAAAGGTGTACAGCCATCCTTAACTTACTTTTAAAGTCTTCCAGTTTAACTTTCATTTTCTGCCTCGTCATTTTTCACCAAGTTGTTTCTTCTTGTAGATTTATTCCTTTTTTCTCGGTTACACAGTGGTTAAATAGCACCGGAAATCCTTGATATGTTTGAATCCAGTATATTATCCTCAACTCTCGAAATCAGTTATAATATATATATATGACAAATGAAGCATAATTTATTATAAATAAGGCATAAATTGTGATAAGTTAGTCAGGATGTATAATAGTTCAGCTATGTGTTCGAGACCTACCTTGCTATAAATCAGCAACGTTAACTGATTTTCAAGTATTCAATATACCTCCTTACCTTAGTTCATGTTTTGTTCTAGCCACATACCAATGAGAATTGTCTTGAAGAACTCAGAGAGCAATTCAGGGAAGTTGAGATGCATGAGCTTGTCGTGGAGTACTATTAGAAAGAAGAATTCTTTTTTCCACAGAACTTACTTCAAGGCTGGCATGGAGGTTTGAGTTATTTATATCACAATCAAGTAAGATTTAGATGCCATGGCTACCCTAATGCAATTTCCATTGTTTGTGTTGATAATGTATTGTATTTCATAGAATTCACCTAGTGGATTCCATAAATCACGCTAAATGTTCATATCTCGGGTAGTCCTTTCCTTGGACATCATTTTAGTAGCCCATGTTCATACTACACTTTTCGTCTGAAGGAAATTTCACTGTTATTATACGGTACATATCTGCTTTAATATTTGGCATTCCAACATAGGAAAGACTCAACTTTCTTATAGCTCCCTTGTTTTCTGTGGCATTTTCATATCCCTGCTTTTTTGTTATCATCAGACATTGGGCCTCACTAAACGATTCCTTATCATTGAACACTGAATGTGATGTCTTCATCTGATGTAGCCTGTTGTGACCGTAGTGAACTTTGCCACAACTAGTTTTGTATAATATCTGAAGTAGAATAGAGGAGTAATAGTCATGCCAATTAATGTTTAGACGACCAGTTGTACCATATGACTCCTTGGTACTTACCATTTGGTCAGACTCCTGTTGCCAGAATTTGTTCTGTGCGAACAATTTGGTTTCGTCGCGATACATCCAGGATAGTAAACTTACCAATTTATTTTTAAAAAATAACTTTCAAACCCTCTGTATTGAGTCAGTTATAGTTGGGCGCTTGAACTCTGAATTTCATATTATGTTTCTTGCCGTGGGAAATACATTATGAAATCTGTTCCAGGGCTATAGATTTTTCTCATTAAAATTTTATAGATTGTACATAGCTTACTCCTGTTATTTTTCGTGAACAGTATTTTGCAAATGTCTTGGAAGACCTGATTTCCAATACTTTGGTTGTAGCTCAGTATACCAGATCTTTTTGAGTTGATATTGGAATTGGTCACAAAATCCAACATTTCGTTCATTCTTTAGTTTATTCCTGGCACTAGCCTGGAGTAGAATCTTAATCGGACAATTAGTCAGATCCCTTATTCATTCAAAACCAGAAATGCACCTATTTATCTGCTACTTTCAGCTAGCTTTTATTCCACCTTACCTTTGACCTGACATTCAGGAATTACATTGCATGTCGCCTATCGACAGAAGACAGAGCCACACACCAGATTTGTCAGTGTAACCTACATTAGATATTTCAGTTCGCCTACACTTCAGACAATCACTCGTCAGGACCTGATTGACCAAGGCAATCAATTTCAAAATTGGTCATTTTTGAGCAAAATACCAAGGCTATAGCCTTACTTTTTGGCCAAACATCGCTCATTTTCATCACTTTTCAATGTTCAATCAAAATCAATCAATTTCAACTTTTGGTCATTTTTGAGCAAAATACCAAGGCTATAGCCTTACTTTTTGGCCAAAAATCCCTCATTTTCATCACTTTTCAATGTTCAATCAAAATCAATCAATTTCAAATTTGGTCATTTTTGAGCAAAATACCAAGGCTATAGCCTTACTTTTTGGCCAAAAATCGCTCATTTTCATCACTTTTCAATGTTCAATCAAAATCAATCAATTTCAAATTTGGTCATTTTTGAGCAAAATACCAAGGCTATAGCCTTACTTTTTGGCCAAACATCGCTCATTTTCATCACTTTTCAATGTTCAATCAAAATCAATCAATTTCAAATTTGGTCATTTTTGAGCAAAATACCAAGGCTATAGCCTTACTTTTTGGCCAAAAATCGCTCATTTTCATCACTTTTCAATGTTCAATCAAAATCAATCAATTTCAAATTTGGTCATTTTTGAGCAAAATACCAAGGCTATACCCTTACTTTTTGGCCAAAAATCGCTCATTTTCATCACTTTTCAATGTTCAATCAAAATCAATCAATTTCAAATTTGGTCATTTTTGAGCAAAATACCAAGGCTATAGCCTTACTTTTTGGCCAAAAATCGCTCATTTTCATCACTTTTCAATGTTCAATCAAAATCAATCAATTTCAAATTTGGTCATTTTTGAGCGACATACCAAGGCTATAGCCTTACTTTTTGGCCAAAAATCGCTCATTTTCATCACTTTTCAATGTTCAATCAAAATCAATCAATTTCAACTTTGGTCATTTTTGAGCAAAATACCAAGGCTATAGCCTTACTTTTTGGCCAAAAATCGCTCATTTTCATCACTTTTCAATGTTCAATCAAAATCAATCAATTTCAAATTTGGTCATTTTGAGCAAAATACCAAGACTATAGCCTTACTTTTTGGCCACAAATCGCTCATTTTCATCACTTTTCAATGTTCAATCAAAATCAATCAATTTCAAATTTGGTCATTTTTGAGCAAAATACCAAGGGTATAGCCTTACTTTTTGGCCAAAAATCGCTCATTTTCATCACTTTTCAATATTCAATCAAAATCAATCAATTTCAAATTTGGTCATTTTTGAGCAACATACCAAGGCTATAGCCTTGCTTTTTGGCCAAAAATCGCTCATTTTCATCACTTTTCAATGTTCAATCAAAATCAATCAATTTCAAATTTGGTCATTTTTGAGCAAAATACCAAGGCTATTGCCTTACTTTTTGGCCAAAATCGCTCTTTTTCATCACTTTTCAATGTTCAATCAAAATCAATTAATTTCAAATTTGGTCATTTTTGAGCAAAATACCAAGGCTATAGCCTTACTTTTCGGCCAAAAATCGCTCATTTTCATCACTTTTCAATGTTCAATCAAAATCAATCAATTTCAAATTTGGTCATTTTTGAGCAAAATACCAAGGCTATAGCCTTACTTTTTGGCCAAACATCGCTCATTTTCATTACTTTTCAATGTTCAATCAAAATCAATCAATTTCAAATTTGGTCATTTTTGAGCAAAATACCAAGGCTATAGCCTTACTTTTTGGCCAAAACTCGCTCATTTTCATCACTTTTCAATGTTCAATCAAAATCAATCAATTTCAAATTTGGTCATTTTTGAGCAAACTACCAAGGCTATAGCCTTACTTTTTGGCCAAAAATCGCTCATTTTCATCACTTTTCAATGTTCAATCAAAATCAATCAATTTCAAATTTGGTCATTTTGAGCAAAATACCAAGGCTATAGCCTTGCTTTTTGGCCAAAACTCGCTCATTTTCATCACTTTTCAATGTTGAATCAAAGTCAATCAATTTCAAATTTGGTCATTTTTGAGCAAAATACCAAGGCTATAGCCTTACTTTTTGGCCAACAATCGCTCTTTTTCATCACTTTTCAATGTTCAATCAAAATCAATCAATTTCAAATTTGGTCATTTTTGAGCAAAATACCAAGGCTATAGCCTTGCTTTTTGGCCAAAAATCGCTCATTTTCATCACTTTTCAATGTTCAATCAAACTCAATCAATGTCAAATTTGGTCATTTTTGAGCAAAATACCAAGGCTATAGCCTTACTTTTTGGCCAAAAATCGCTCATTTTCATCACTTTTCAATGTTCAATCAAAATCAATCAATTTCAAATTCGGTCATTTTGAGCAAAATACCAAGGCTATAGCCTTGCTTTTTGGCCACAAATCGCTCATTTTCATCACTTTTCAATGTTCAATCAAAATCAATCAATTTCAAATTTGGTCATTTTTGAGCAAAATACCAAGGCTATAGCCTTACTTTTTGGCCAAAAATCGCTCTTTTTCATCACTTTTCAATGTTCCATCAAAATCAATCAATTTCAAATTTGGTCATTTTTGACCAAACTATCAAGGCTATAGCCTTACTTTTTGGCCAAAACTCGCTCATTTTCATCACTTTTCAATGTTCAATCAAAATCAATCAATTTCAAATTTGGTCGGGTTTGAGCAAAATACCAAGCCTATAGCCTTGCTTTTTGGCCAAAAATCGCTCATTTTCATCACTTTTCAATGTTCAATCAAAATCAATCACTTTCAAAGTTGGTCATTTTTGAGCAAAATACCAAGGCTATAGCCTTACTTTTTGGCCAAAATCGCTCATTTTCATCACTTTTCAATGTTCAATCACAATCTATCAATTTCAAATTTGGTCATTTTGAGCAAAATACCAAGGCTATAGCCTTGCTCTTTGGCCAAAAATCGCTCATTTTCATCACTTTTCAATGTTCAATCAAAATCAATCAATTTCAAATTTGGTCATTTTTGAGCAAAATACCAAGGCTATACCCTTACTTTTTGGCCAAAAATCGCTCATTTTCATCACTTTTCAATGTTCAATCAAAATCAATCAATTTCAAATTTGGTCATTTTTGAGCAAAATACCAAGGCTATAGCCTTGCTTTTTGGCCAAAATTCGCTCATTTTCATCACTTTTCAATGTTCAATCAAAATCAATCAATTTCAAATTTGGTCATTTTTGAGCAAAATACCAAGGCTATAGCCTTGCTTTTTGGCCAAAAATCGCTCATTTTCATCACTTTTCAATGTTCAATCAAAATCAATCAATTTCAAATTTGGTCATTTTTGAGCAAAATACCAAGGCTATAGCCTTACTGTTTGGCCAAAAATCGCTCATTTTCATCACTTTTCAATGTTCAATCAAAATCAATCAATTTCAAATTTGGTCATTTTTGAGCAAAATACCAAGGCTATACCCTTACTTTTTGGCCAAAAATCGCTCATTTTCATCACTTTTCAATGTTCAATCAAAATCAATCAATTTCAAATTTGGTCATTTTTGAGCAAAATACCAAGGCTATAGCCTTGCTTTTTGGCCAAAATTCGCTCATTTTCATCACTTTTCAATGTTCAATCAAAATCAATCAATTTCAAATTTGGTCATTTTTGAGCAAAATACCAAGGCTATAGCCTTGCTTTTTGGCCAAAAATCGCTCATTTTCATCACTTTTCAATGTTCAATCAAAATCAATCAATTTCAAATTTGGTCATTTTTGAGCAAAATACCAAGGCTATAGCCTTACTGTTTGGCCAAAAATCGCTCATTTTCATCACTTTTCAATGTTCAATCAAAATCAATCAATTTCAAATTTGGTCATTTTTGAGCAAAATACCAAGGCTATAGCCTTGCTTTTTGGCCAAAAATCGCTCATTTTCAGCACTTTTCAATGTTCAATCAAAATCAATCAATTTCAAATTTGGTCATTTTTGAGCAAAATACCAAGGCTATAGCCTTGCTTTTTGGCCAAAAATCGCTCATTTTCATCACTTTTCAATGTTCAATCAAAATCAATCAATTTCAAATTTGGTCATTTTTGAGCAAAATACCAAGGCTATAGCCTTACTTTTTGGCCAAAATCGCTCATTTTCATCACTTTTCAATGTTCAATCAAAATCAATCAATTTCAAATTTGGTCATTTTTGAGCAAAATACCAAGGCTATAGCCTTACTTTTTGGCCAAAAATCCCTCATTTTCATCACTTTTCAATGTTCAATCAAAATCAATCAATTTCAAATTTGGTCATTTGTGAGCAAAATACCAAGGCTATAGCCTTGCTTTTTGGCCAAAAATCGCTCATTTTCATCACTTTTCAATGTTCAATCAAAATCAATCAATTTCAAATTTGGTCATTTTTGAGCAAAATACCAAGGCTATAGCCTTACTTTTTGGCCAAAATCGCTCATTTTCATCACTTTTCAATGTTCAATCACAATCTATCAATTTCAAATTTGGTCATTTTGAGCAAAATACCAAGGCTATAGCCTTGCTTTTTGGCCAAAAATCGCTCATTTTCATCACTTTTCAATGTTCAATCAAAATCAATCAATTTCAAATTTGGTCATTTTTGAGCAAAATACCAAGGCTATAGCCTTGCTTTTTGGCCAAAAATCGCTCATTTTCATCACTTTTCAATGTTCAATCAAAATCAATCAATTTCAAATTTGGTCATTTTTGAGCAAAATACCAAGGCTATAGCCTTACTTTTTGGCCAAAAATCGCTCATTTTCATCACTTTTCAATGTTCAATCAAAATCAATCAATTTCAAATTTGGTCATTTTTGAGCAAAATACCAAGGCTATAGCCTTACTCTTTGGCCAAAAATCGCTCATTTTCATCACTTTTCAATGTTCAATCAAAATCAATCAATTTCAAATTTGGTCATTTTTGAGCAAACTACCAAGGCTATAGCCTTACTTTTTGGCCAAAAATCGCTCATTTTCATCACTTTTCAATGTTCAATCAAAATCAATCAATTTCAAATTTGGTCATTTTTGAGCAAAATACCAAGGCTATAGCCTTGCTTTTTGGCCAAAAATCGCTCATTTTCATCACTTTTCAATGTTCAATCAAAATCAATCAATTTCAAATTTGGTCATTTTTGAGCAAAATACCAAGGCTATAGCCTTGCTTTTTGGCCAAAAATCGCTCATTTTCATCACTTTTCAATGTTCAATCAAAATCAATCAATTTCAAATTTGGTCATTTTTGAGCAAAATACCAAGGCTATAGCCTTACTTTTTGGCAAAAATCGCTCATTTTCATCACTTTTCAATGTTCAATCAAAATCAATCAATTTCAAATTTGGTCATTTTTGAGCAAAATACCAAGGCTATAGCCTTACTTTTTGGCCAAAAATCCCTCATTTTCATCACTTTTCAATGTTCAATCAAAATCAATCAATTTCAAATTTGGTCATTTGTGAGCAAAATACCAAGGCTATAGCCTTGCTTTTTGGCCAAAAATCGCTCATTTTCATCACTTTTCAATGTTCAATCAAAATCAATCAATTTCAAATTTGGTCATTTTTGAGCAAAATACCAAGGCTATAGCCTTACTTTTTGGCCAAAATCGCTCATTTTCATCACTTTTCAATGTTCAATCACAATCTATCAATTTCAAATTTGGTCATTTTGAGCAAAATACCAAGGCTATAGCCTTGCTTTTTGGCCAAAAATCGCTCATTTTCATCACTTTTCAATGTTCAATCAAAATCAATCAATTTCAAATTTGGTCATTTTTGAGCAAAATACCAAGGCTATAGCCTTGCTTTTTGGCCAAAAATCGCTCATTTTCATCACTTTTCAATGTTCAATCAAAATCAATCAATTTCAAATTTGGTCATTTTTGAGCAAAATACCAAGGCTATAGCCTTACTTTTTGGCCAAAAATCGCTCATTTTCATCACTTTTCAATGTTCAATCAAAATCAATCAATTTCAAATTTGGTCATTTTTGAGCAAAATACCAAGGCTATAGCCTTACTTTTTGGCCAAAAATCGCTCATTTTCATCACTTTTCAATGTTCAATCAAAATCAATCAATTTCAAATTTGGTCATTTTTGAGCAAAATACCAAGGCTATAGCCTTGCTTTTTGGCCAAAAATCGCTCATTTTCATCACTTTTCAATGTTCAATCAAAATCAATCAATTTCAAAGTTGGTCATTTTTGAGCAAAATACCAAGGCTATAGCCTTACTTTTTGGCCAAAATCTCTCTTTTTCATCACTTTTCAATGTTCAATCAAAATCAATCAATTTCAAATTTGATCATTTTTGAGCGAAATACCAAGGCTATAGCCTTACTTTTTGGCCAAAAATCGCTCATTTTCATCACTTTTCAATGTTCAATCAAAATCAATCAATTTCAAATTTGGTCATTTTTGAGCAAAATACCAAGGCTATAGCCTTACTTTTTGGCCAAAAATCGCTCATTTTCATCACTTTTCAATGTTCAATCAAAATCAATCAATTTCAAATTTGGTCATTTTGAGCAAAATACCAAGGCTATAGCCTTGCTTTTTGGCCAAAAATCGCTCATTTTCATCACTTTTCAATGTTCAATCAAAATCAATCAATTTCAAATTTGGTCATTTTTGAGCAAAATACCAAGGCTATAGCCTTACTTTTTGGCCAAAAATCGCTCATTTTCATCACTTTTCAATGTTCAATCAAAATCAATCAATTTCAAATTTGGTCATTTTTGAGCAAAATACCAAGGCTATAGCCTTACTCTTTGGCCAAAAATCGCTCATTTTCATCACTTTTCAATGTTCAATCAAAATCAATCAATTTCAAATTTGGTCATTTTTGAGCAAACTACCAAGGCTATAGCCTTACTTTTTGGCCAAAAATCGCTCATTTTCATCACTTTTCAATGTTCAATCAAAATCAATCAATTTCAAATTTGGTCATTTTTGAGCAAAATACCAAGGCTATAGCCTTGCTTTTTGGCCAAAAATCGCTCATTTTCATCACTTTTCAATGTTCAATCAAAATCAATCAATTTCAAATTTGGTCATTTTTGAGCAAAATACCAAGGCTATAGCCTTGCTTTTTGGCCAAAAATCGCTCATTTTCATCACTGTTCAATGTTCAATCAAAATCAATCAATTTCAAATTTGGTCATTTTTGAGCAAAATACCAAGGCTATAGCCTTACTTTTTGGCCAAAAATCGCTCATTTTCATCACTTTTCAATGTTCAATCAAAATCAATCAATTTCAAATTTGGTCATTTTTGAGCAAAATACCAAGGCTATAGCCTTACTTTTTGGCCAAACATCGCTCATTTTCATCACTTTTCAATGTTCAATCAAAATCAATCAATTTCAAATTTGGTCATTTTTGAGCAAAATACCAAGGCTATAGCCTTACTTTTTGGCCAAAAATCGCTCATTTTCATCACTGTTCAATGTTCAATCAAAATCAATCAATTTCAAATTTGGTAATTTTTGAGCAAAATACCAAAGCTATAGCCTTACTTTTTGGCCAAAAATCGCTCATTTTCATCACTTTTCAATGTTCAATCAAAATCAATCAATTTCAACTTTTGGTCATTTTTGAGCAAAATACCAAGGCTATAGCCTTACTTTTTGGCCAAAAATCCCTCATTTTCATCACTTTTCAATGTTCAATCAAAATCAATCAATTTCAAATTTGGTCATTTTTGAGCAAAATACCAAGGCTATAGCCTTGCTTTTTGGCCAAAAATCGCTCATTTTCATCACTTTTCAATGTTCAATCAAAGTCAATCAATTTCAAATTTGGTCATTTTTGAGCAAACTACCAAGGCTATAGCCTTACTTTTTGGCCAAAAATCGCTCATTTTCATCACTTTTCAATGTTCAATCAAAATCAATCAATTTCAAATTTGGTCATTTTTGAGCAAAATACCAAGGCTATAGCCTTACTTTTTGGCCAAAAATCGCTCATTTTCATCACTTTTCAATGTTCAATCAAAATCAATCAATTTCAAATTTGGTCATTTTTGAGCAAAATACCAAGGCTATAGCCTTACTTTTTGGCCAAAAATCGCTCATTTTCATCACTTTTCAATGTTCAATCAAAATCAATCAATTTCAAATTCGGTCATTTTTGAGCAAAATACCAAGGCTATAGCCTTACTTTTTGGCCAAAAATCGCTCATTTTCATCACTTTTCAATGTTCAATCAAAATCAATCAATTTCAACTTTTGGTCATTTTTGAGCAAAATACCAAGGCTATAGCCTTGCTTTTTGGCCAAACATCCCTCATTTTCATCACTGTTCAATGTTCAATCAAAATCAATCAATTTCAAATTTGGTCATTTTTGAGCAAAATACCAAGGCTATAGCCTTGCTTTTTGGCCAAAAATCGCTCATTTTCATCACTTTTCAATGTTCAATCAAAATCAATCAATTTCAAATTTGGTCATTTTTGAGCAAAATACCAAGGCTATAGCCTTGCTTTTTGGCCAAAAATCGCTCATTTTCATCACTTTTCAATGTTCAATCAAAATCAATCAATTTCAAATTTGGTCATTTTTGAGCAAAATACCAAGGCTATAGCCTTGCTTTTTGGCCACAAATCGCTCATTTTCATCACTTTTCAATGTTCAATCAAAATCAATCAATTTCAAATTTGGTCATGTTTGAGCAAAATACCAAGGCTATAGCCTTACTTTTTGGCCACAAATCGCTCATTTTCATCACTTTTCAATGTTCAATCACAATCAATCAATTTCAAATTTGGTCATTTTTGAGCAAAATACCACGGCTATAGCCTTGCTTTTTGGCCAAAAATCGCTCATTTTCATCACTTTTCAATGTTCAATCAAAATCAATCAATTTCAAATTTGGTCATTTTTGAGCAAACTACCAAGGCTATAGCCTTACTTTTTGGCCAAAAATCGCTCATTTTCATCACTTTTCAATGTTCAATCAAAATCAATCAATTTCAAATTTGGTCATTTTTGAGCAAAATACCAAGGCTATAGCCTTGCTTTTTGGCCACAAATCGCTCATTTTCATCACTTTTCAATGTTCAATCACAATCAATCAATTTCAAATTTGGTCATTTTTGAGCAAAATACCAAGGCTATAGCCTTACTTTTTGGCCAAAAATCGCTCACTTTCATCACTTTTCAATGTTCAATCAAAATCAATCAATTTCAAATTTGGTCATTTTTGAGCAAAATACCAAGGCTATAGCCTTACTTTTTGGCCAAACATCGCTCATTTTCATCACTTTTCAATGTTCAATCAAAATCAATCAATTTCAAATTTGGTCATTTTTGAGCAAAATACCAAGGCTATAGCCTTACTTTTTGGCCAAAAATCGCTCATTTTCATCACTTTTCAATGTTCAATCAAAATCAATCAATTTCAAATTTGGTCATTTTTGAGCAAAATACCAAGGCTATAGCCTTACTTTTTGGCCAAACTCGCTCATTTTCATCACTTTTCAATGTTCAATCAAAATCAATCAATTTCAAATTTGGTCATTTTTGAGCAAAATACCAAGGCTATAGCCTTGCTTTTTGGCCAAAAATCGCTCATTTTCATCACTTTTCAATGTTCAATCAAAATCAATCAATTTCAAATTTGGTCATTTTTGAGCAAAATACCAAGGCTATAGCCTTACTTTTTGGCCAAAAATCGCTCATTTTCATCACTTTTCAATGTTCAATCAAAATCAATCAATTTCAAATTTGGTCATTTTTGAGCAAAATACCAAGGCTATAGCCTTACTCTTTGGCCAAAAATCGCTCATTTTCATCACTTTTCAATGTTCAATCAAAATCAATCAATTTCAAATTTGGTCATTTTTGAGCAAAATACCAAGGCTATAGCCTTACTTTTTGGCCAAAAATCGCTCATTTTCATCACTTTTCAATGTTCAATCAAAATCAATCAATTTCAAATTTGGTCATTTTTGAGCAAAATACCAAGGCTATAGCCTTGCTTTTTGGCCAAAAATCGCTCATTTTCATCACTTTTCAATGTTCAATCAAAATCAATCAATTTCAAATTTGGTCATTTTTGAGCAAAATACCAAGGCTATAGCCTTGCTTTTTGGCCAAAAATCGCTCATTTTCATCACTGTTCAATGTTCAATCAAAATCAATCAATTTCAAATTTGGTCATTTTTGAGCAACATACCAAGGCTATAGCCTTACTTTTTGGCCAAAAATCGCTCATTTTCATCACTTTTCAATGTTCAATCAAAATCAATCAATTTCAAATTTGGTCATTTTTGAGCAAAATACCAAGGCTATAGCCTTACTTTTTGGCCAAACATCGCTCATTTTCATCACTTTTCAATGTTCAATCAAAATCAATCAATTTCAAATTTGGTCATTTTTGAGCAAAATACCAAGGCTCTAGCCTTGCTTTTTGGCCAAAAATCGCTCATTTTCATCACTGTTCAATGTTCAATCAAAATCAATCAATTTCAAATTTGGTCATTTTTGAGCAAAATACCAAGGCTATAGCCTTACTTTTTGGCCAAAAATCGCTCATTTTCATCACTTTTCAATGTTCAATCAAAATCAATCAATTTCAAATTTGGTCATTTTTGAGCAAAATACCAAGGCTATAGCCTTACTTTTTGGCCAAACATCGCTCATTTTCATCACTTTTCAATGTTCAATCAAAATCAATCAATTTCAAATTTGGTCATTTTTGAGCAAAATACCAAGGCTATAGCCTTACTTTTTGGCCAAAAATCGCTCATTTTCATCACTGTTCAATGTTCAATCAAAATCAATCAATTTCAAATTTGGTAATTTTTGAGCAAAATACCAAAGCTATAGCCTTACTTTTTGGCCAAAAATCGCTCATTTTCATCACTTTTCAATGTTCAATCAAAATCAATCAATTTCAACTTTTGGTCATTTTTGAGCAAAATACCAAGGCTATAGCCTTACTTTTTGGCCAAAAATCCCTCATTTTCATCACTTTTCAATGTTCAATCAAAATCAATCAATTTCAAATTTGGTCATTTTTGAGCAAAATACCAAGGCTATAGCCTTGCTTTTTGGCCACAAATCGCTCATTTTCATCACTTTTCAATGTTCAATCAAAGTCAATCAATTTCAAATTTGGTCATTTTTGAGCAAACTACCAAGGCTATAGCCTTACTTTTTGGCCAAAAATCGCTCATTTTCATCACTTTTCAATGTTCAATCAAAATCAATCAATTTCAAATTTGGTCATTTTTGAGCAAAATACCAAGGCTATAGCCTTACTTTTTGGCCAAAAATCGCTCATTTTCATCACTTTTCAATGTTCAATCAAAATCAATCAATTTCAAATTTGGTCATTTTTGAGCAAAATACCAAGGCTATAGCCTTACTTTTTGGCCAAAAATCGCTCATTTTCATCACTTTTCAATGTTCAATCAAAATCAATCAATTTCAAATTTGGTCATTTTTGAGCAAAATACCAAGGCTATAGCCTTACTTTTTGGCCAAAAATCGCTCATTTTCATCACTTTTCAATGTTCAATCAAAATCAATCAATTTCAAATTTGGTCATTTTGAGCAAAATACCAAGGCTATAGCCTTGCTTTTTGGCCAAAAATCGCTCATTTTCATCACTTTTCAATGTTCAATCAAAATCAATCAATTTCAAATTTGGTCATTTTTGAGCGAAATACCAAGGCTATAGCCTTACTTTTTGGCCAAAAATCGCTCATTTTCATCACTTTTCAATGTTCAATCAAAATCAATCAATTTCAAATTTGGTCATTTTTGAGCGAAATACCAAGGCTATAGCCTTACTTTTTGGCCAAAAATCGCTCATTTTCATCACTTTTCAATGTTCAATCAAAATCAATCAATTTCAAATTTGGTCATTTGTGAGCAAAATACCAAGGCTATAGCCTTACTCTTTGGCCAAAAATCGCTCATTTTGATCACTTTTCAATGTTCAATCAAAATCAATCAATTTCAAATTTGGTCATTTTTGAGCAAAATAAGAAGGCTATAGCCTTGCTTTTTGGCCAAAAATCCCTCATTTTCATCACTTTTCAATGTTCAATCAAAATCAATCAATTTCAAATTTGGTCATTTTTGAGCAAAATACCAAGGCTATAGCCTTACTCTTTGGCCAAAAATCGCTCATTTTCATCACTTTTCAATGTTCAATCAAAATCAATCAATTTCAAATTTGGTCATTTTTGAGCAAACTACCAAGGCTATAGCCTTACTTTTTGGCCAAAAATCGCTCATTTTCATCACTTTTCAATGTTCAATCAAAATCAATCAATTTCAAATTTGGTCATTTTTGAGCAAAATACCAAGGCTATAGCCTTGCTTTTTGGCCAAAAATCGCTCATTTTCATCACTTTTCAATGTTCAATCAAAATCAATCAATTTCAAATTTGGTCATTTTTGAGCAAAATACCAAGGCTATAGCCTTGCTTTTTGGCCACAAATCGCTCATTTTCATCACTTTTCAATGTTCAATCAAAATCAATCAATTTCAAATTTGGTCATGTTTGAGCAAAATACCAAGGCTATAGCCTTACTTTTTGGCCACAAATCGCTCATTTTCATCACTTTTCAATGTTCAATCACAATCAATCAATTTCAAATTTGGTCATTTTTGAGCAAAATACCACGGCTATAGCCTTGCTTTTTGGCCAAAAATCGCTCATTTTCATCACTGTTCAATGTTCAATCAAAATCAATCAATTTCAACTTTGGTCATTTGTGAGCAACATAACAAGGCTATAGCCTTACTTTTTGGCCAAAAATCGCTCATTTTCATCACTTTTCAATGTTCAATCAAAATCAATCAATTTCAAATTTGGTCATTTTTGAGCAAACTACCAAGGCTATAGCCTTACTTTTTGGCCAAAAATCGCTCATTTTCATCACTTTTCAATGTTCAATCAAAATCAATCAATTTCAAATTTGGTCATTTTTGAGCAAAATACCAAGGCTATAGCCTTGCTTTTTGGCCACAAATCGCTCATTTTCATCACTTTTCAATGTTGAATCAAAATCAATCAATTTCAAATTTGGTCATGTTTGAGCAAACTACCAAGGCTATAGCCTTACTTTTTGGCCACAAATCGCTCATTTTCATCACTTTTCAATGTTCAATCAAAATCAATCAATTTCAAATTTGGTCATTTTTGAGCAAAATACCAAGGCTATAGCCTTACTTTTTGGCCATAAATCCCTCATTTTCATCACTGTTCAATGTTCAATCAAAATCAATCAATTTCAAATTTGGTCATTTTTGAGCAAACTACCAAGGCTATAGCCTTACTTTTTGGCCAAAAATCGCTCATTTTCATCACTTTTCAATGTTC